>JBBMOL010000153.1:600000-885500 GCA_037954665.1 Laguncularia racemosa
TAATGCCCCCCTTAACCTTAAGTTAAGGATTCTCATAACCAGCAATGACCAGTACCACATCTTACTCAATTCTCATCTTCTCACTTCATTAATTATCTCACATCTTTTAAATCTTAAATTCGAGGTTTCTTAAATACACACTGAGCACATAATCCCTCAAGGACAAACAAGAACCTTAAACTCGATTTAGTCAAAGTCATGACAACTCCTAAATCACTTAGTTCATAATAACGGAACAATAATTCTTAAATGATTACTTTTTACATGTCCTATAGTAGTGATAGCCTTTAATACAATGCAATATCACATGCAATGCATGTTAGATTTTATATTAATCAGATATCATTATGTCAATTTAGTTTTAGGTGACAATTAGATAAAACAAATCAAACACAAGGAAGTAAAGTTTCATAATAAATCAACATATAAGGATAGATCAACAATAACATATTACAACCCAATTTCATCAACCATTCTATTACTTAAGGTATCGAATATCAAGTATCTACTTCGGTATCAAAACAAAAACAACCAAATATTATACCACTTTGAAACATTTTCGATTCATGACAATTTAATTAATCAGTACTTAAATTTATGAGCACTGATATATATCGCATAGTTATCAACCATAAATGCTAAATTCACACCATCATCATCCACTTTCCAATTCATGATTCCATCCACTACTACTACTATTACTACTACTATTATTATTATTATTAAGTTTGTCTCCCGGCTTCTTTAAAACAATGTATTAAGGAAGCACAGTAATAGTACTTGGAAATACCTTTTAACAACAACAAAAAAAAAAAAAAATCTTCACAATTTTTTAGATAGACTTCTTTATGGGATTTATAATGAGATTTAAAAGAATAAAAAGTTTTATAATAATTGATTTAATTAATATTTTGAAACATTCATTAATAAAATACATGTAATCAATCGGGTATATTTGAATGTTTAAATTTGACCTGGGGATAAAGGCTAGAGATGCATGCAATGTCCGGTTTAGTGGAACATGATCACTGCAAGGTCAAATACCATCCACGGCTGATAATTACCCGGTCTGACCTTTTTTTAAAAAAAAAAAATAAATAAATTTAGCTGATCTGGTTCTTGTCCGTTTCTATTTTGGTTCCACAAGGCTAGGACTTTGGTTTTGGTTGAAATGGACATATGATGTTCTTTGTCAATTTATTTCGATATAAAGGCAAGAATTCATTTCGGTTCCAAATCCCATTTCCGGTCCATTCGGGACCAAATTTTAATTGGCTTTTTAAATGCACCCAACCCAAGATAAGTGTTCCACAAATGACACCCTTAAATTTCTACTGAGATCACCTTGTTTTGGGGATTTATTGGGTTTTCGGGTTCCCGGTTTTGGTTCAGGTATAGGGTTTGTTGACATGTGGTTGTGGCTTGGGGCTGCAGACATTTCATTGGCTTGGGAAATTAGGGGAAAAAATGATTGACGTGAATGACATGCAAATCCAATGAAAAATTGGATGCAATCCCACATGATAGAATTACTATCTTAAATACAACTCACAAGCATTTTTATGTGCCGAATTCTTATTTGTTGTTGTATATCGTATAGGAATTTAAGTGATATATTATCCCATTTCTAAGATAAATAATATCTGCGGTCTTTATTTTACTGTCACATCTATATACATAATACAAATTAGGAGATTTATTTGTTGTTTCCATTACTTACATGTTTGGTTGCGATTGATGGAGGCATCACCAAGATAGCAAAATGGAAACAGCAATTATCTATCCTCATTTCTAATAAAGCCTCCATCGAACTGTAATTGTCTAAGTTTGGTTTGATGAAAATATTGAGAGGAAAAAAAAAAAAAAAAGGGGTGAGGGAGTGAAAATTAGATGTGTCGAGTTGAGTTGATCATGTTGTTAACTTCTTGTTGGCAACTTTAATGTCCATGTATGCCACGTCAAATGCTAGTAATGAAAGATAGATGGAGGCCTCAAATGAGAGGAACTTATTAATTCAAACATGTTCAATGTAGAATGCCGAATTCGTATTGGGCTAAACTCACCATTTATTTTAACTTGACTCTTATAATAATAATATTTAAGAAATCCAATCCTCATTTAGGATGATTTGAGAAGATTTAGCTTAATAGACTCAAAATAAATATCATTAAATTAGTTTATTTGTTCTCAACCTCTCTCTGACAAGTTGACACACTTAATAAGGTAAACTATTAGTTTTGAGTCTATAGCAAACTTATCAAGATAACCTCAAAATTAGTAAACATAATTGCATCCATCAATCATCAACATGATCTTACCGATACTATCAAGTTTAAAAATTTATAAATACTTAACCATCTTCCCTCATTTGGCACATAAATTACTTTAGAAATAAGAGAAATAGTGCCATGTTGAAATATCTATACTCTTAAAGATCAAACAAACTCAAATGAAGAACAAATTAGTACTTGACCAAGAACAATGAAGGTTAATATTTAATAGCTCTCTCAATTGTTATAAGTGTGTTTAAGTCATTGGGATTGCATATTATTCCTCCTAGCTAATTCTTTTCAAATGTTGTCCACATGTCACTTTCTAAGGCAATGTGCAACACAAGACTCACATGACATCTACATAATAACATCAATCAAAACCCCCCTCTACACTCAACAAATTCAGGTCTTTTATTGTATAAATAGTATAAATCCAATGATTCTTTGCTCTTCTTTTGTTTTTTTTTTTCCTAAAAAATTCTTTATAAGATCAAAAAATTAGAAATGATAGGCTATGTTGATGTGCGATTCTTGCTCCATATATAGTCGATTTAACTCCCTCATGGTAATTAGGCTTCTAAGAATATTAGACTCATAAGATGAACACATATAAGCTATTAGAGAGTATTGAAGTAAACTTCAACATTACCACTCTGATGTCTAAATCAATATGACGTAGGGGTGTAAACAAATCAAGACAACAACATTAAAAAAGAGAGAGTGTGTTGTGTGTTCCACCTTCTTTGTTCGAAAGGGAGTCCTTGACTTATATGGGATTTGAGGGGAGGGGTGTAAACAAATCAAGACAACAACATTAAAAAAGAGAGAGTATGTTGTGTGTTCCACCTTCTTTGTTTGAAAGGGAGTCCTTGATTTATATGGGATTTGAGGGGATAAGCAACCGATTGACCTTTGCTCATTTTCTTGAGTCTGTAGATATCAAGTATCTTTGACCGTATTTGACGTTTGGCAAGCTCTTCAAACGTTGAGGTTGAGGCCAATCATGACTTTTCAATCATCTTATTAGGACATAACTTTTTGCTTACCTTTAATTGAAAAAAATAAGCATAGATCAAACCAAGAGCTTTTAGGCTAGGGCAAAACAAACGTTTTAATAGGCTGAGAGCCTAATTAAAATAGCTAAATGGAATTAGAACTGTGCAACACATTAAGGGTCAAAAGAAAACGATAATGTACAAATGAATTGTTACCACAGAAGTTCATTTGATTTAAAAATTGTCGAAACTTGGTGGTACATGAATTACCATAGGTATGTAAACACACAACACCCTCGCTACATTCTCAATTTTGCAAACTACTGGACCCTTTTTCTTCCAAGTTCCCTAAAATGCCTTCTTTAATGTGTACTGAGTTTAAGGATAGAGGCAATTCACCCCGACAAGGATGTAGAATATTGAAAATTGTTGAGCTAGGAATTTCGTCCTCCAAAAGTTAAAAAGATAGGCGATCCTACACGTGTAGGATCATGGATTGGTGGGGGCCTAAAAAGATGTGAATCCGTTACCATCTTACCATAGGGAGAACTTATGATTCATTAAAGTTAATCCATTAAGGTATGAATTCCTAATATAACATTTATATTCGCGTGACCTGCTACTCTAATACCATATCAATATTAGCAACACAATCAACTTAAGTAAAAATATAAACTTCTAGATATTGTATAAGCTCTGATATTTATTACTCAAAAGTCATTAATGATCATAAGCACATTAAACACGGCTGTCTTAATGGTACTTAGTAAAGAAAAACGCCTTGCATTTCCAATACATTTGAAGTGTCCATTGGTTTCCATATTGACAAAAATTGGACTCCAATACAAAACTGTTTTATGTGAAGGGTGATCACACTTCCATTGACTCGGACATATATCACATGTTTTATGAGCAAGCACTATTAGAACACCTAAAAGAATCCTATTTCTATGAACATGTTTTGTTAGCTTCTTGGAGTTGACAGGCCGCCACTGTGAGCTGATACTTCGTTACTTCCGCCAGGGCACAGGAAAGAATTAACATGTGACTAAGAGGCCAATCACTGCCAATCAGCATCAAAGAAACCAGCATCTTTCATTTCCGAGTAGTATACATTATCCAAATGAAGATCTTCCTCCTGCAACCATCAGTAATTAAATACCTTGTTATTCATCATCAGTAACAGGACATGCTTTCACCATGACGAGAATGACGGATCATAATGAATGATTAATCAAGAGGAAAGAAAAGAGTAAGAGCTGATGATTATTACTCACCTGGAAGAAGTCTCTCAGGAATGTTACATACAAAAGTGGAAGATAGAAGGCATGATAGCAAACAATTGTTGCACCATATAACCTGCAATGTGAAAGCTTATTAGAACTGGCTCTGCAGAACATATGCTACTTGCTAAGTTGCTACAAGTATTACCATAAGCCAAAACCAGCCCCGCTTCCTGTCAGCGTGCAAGCAAATACAGCCAATGCATTCATGGCGAACATGATGATGACATACTTATAAAAAGCTGGCCTTGCTGCAAAAATGAATAAAACATAGGTCACAATTATGCTTGTGTGACTACAAGGCGTATAGTAACTAAATTTTTCAGCCAAACTGATACAATCCTCGTACTAGTTGTCAGTTAGTGTTCGTTATTTTGATTTAATGGTTTTATTTCACCACATGTTATTTTCTGTGTGTTATACGTAGAAATTGTGAGCTGTAAGTCTATAAATAGCAGAAGACAGTTAGTTAGAAGGGAGCATGTATTTCTTGTATAGACTTGTGAGTCCCAGTATGAGCAGAGTCCTCATGAAACTTCATGATTGAAGGTGTGAGTTTTCTTTTCCTCTCCACATCAATAATGATAATAATCTTTGATTGTGTATCTGAACCCGCCCTATAACACAAACTTACCGGGTAATCTTTCTCTCCACCTTGAATGATACATGGCAAAAAGGGAAGCGTAAATTGCTGTCAGGACAAGCCTGTGCACAACCCACAAGCCCCACTTGATTTTGTGTGGTTTTTCAGCATTGTCAATGAACAGAGGGATACCAAATCCAAAAAGGTATACTGCCTGAAAGAGAAACCGCGAGATTGAAAAACCAACAACATGAAAATAACTTACAGATGAGTGTGATAAGTGTTAAGGTATAAAATTAAAATATGAAAAACCCACACCGCTCTTCAAATTTAAGCTCTTAGGTCAATTGTTTGTTGAGCTTAATTTCAGAATTTATTAGAGAAGGAGATCTAAATTCAAACCTCCGCACTGTCATTTCATCTCCATTTAATTAAATTGTTCACAATAGACTTCCATTTAAAGTCCAACTCGAAGAGTTAAGCAATTAATCTAAATTCTTTCATTATATCCGTTAGTTTTAAACTTTTGTATCAAGTTAGCTGTAGATAGGAGTGGATGCAAATCGAATTGGTTCAGTTTTTCTTTTGAATCAAATCAAACTATAAAAATGCGGTTTGCTTTTTCATTGCTTCATATTTTTTTCAAACCATAAAATTGCGATTTGATTCGATTTGGTTTACAAATTAAATCATATTTTATTTTCTAAGAAAGTATATTTGCTTTATATGTAATTTTATATAAGTAGTATTAAATTCACTTAATAATAATATATATTGGTATTATAAAAGAGATTAAAAAGTTAATATTCAAGCAAGTAAAATATTTTAAATATTAAATATAACTAATTTATTTCTCATACTAGCATATAAGATAAAATTTAAGTTAAATTATATACATATTTGTTAAATTATGATTATAAAATTTAAATACATATATTTTTCAGTAAATATAAACTAAAAATTCTTTTAAATGTTATATTATAATAAAAGAATTTTTTAGTTATAAATAAATTATCATTATATTTTTTCAAAACGGTTTGGTTCGAATTAACCCTCCAAACGAATTATAAATTTTTTGTTTGATTTGAATTGGAAAATTTCCAAATTAAATTGCAAAAAAAAGCCATATTTTCAGTTTTGTTTGGTTCAGTTTGTAGATTGATTTGATTTGGTCGATTTTTTTGCCCACCCATAGTTGTGGAACTAAACTCAATAATAAGCAAGAATACATTGGCAAGAAAAGTTAGACAATTTTCTACTTTGTTTATAGTCTATCTAGATTAGAGTATTGCCAAGGATATGGAATCTATAACATCCTATTACATAGGCTAAAGCTCAATGGGTGATGGCTTAGAAACCTAATCCTCCAATGCACACCATAGTATTCCAGCCTAAAAGAGTATGTAAGACAAAAAAAGAGCACAAAAAGGGATAAACACAAACAACAAATAGCCTCGAAGTACTTTTGTTACAAGATCTTTCCAATACCCCTATTTCCGTTTTATCGATTACAAGACTTGGTTCTAGTTTAGATTTTAGGGTTTTCCTTCCTTGTTTACTTATGATGAATACTTAGGGCTCAGGCTAGTTAGAGAGAACCCAACGATCTTCGAATTGTTAATCACATAAAATTTTTGTTGGAAATTGAAAGGTAACCTTCATTGATAGAAAGAACTCCTTTTTGTATAAGACACTTGCAGTTCTACATTTTCTTATCCCCACTACTCCTAAGGTAACTCCCCTACATTCCTCTCCCTACACTTGCTACCTCCATACATCCACTAACCTTAAACCCACTACTGATGTACCATAACAGATTACAAGACATAATACAATACACAATACACATATTACATAAAACTAGGACCACTAATAGAGTACACAATAGACTAAGACACTAGATGTCGTCTAATTATTTTGGGGTCTTTCTTCTTTATGAATACACACGTGCAAAAGGTGCTATCCTCTCCTGTGAACGCGAGTTAACCTCACGTGTAACATTTGTTCCCCCCTCAAGAACATACGTAACCTCACACGTAAAGGCAGGATACCGTTGTATGATCATTTTGGTCGTTTCCCATGATGCTTCGGCTAGTGAATAGTTTTCCCAGTGAATTAGAACTTCTAGCTTATTCTTAATTTATCGTACCTCCAACACAACTTTAGGATGGGGAACCACTAAACCTTGTTGTACTGTAGGTATGATTTGCTACCTTGTAGAAGCTCCTTCGAATTTTTTGAGATAGGGAACATGGAAGATTGGATGTATTTTCACTTAAAGAGGTAATGTAAGGTAGATAAGCAACTATCCCCACTCGAGCTTCCATTGGAAAAGGGCTATAAAACTTCGGCGTGAGCTTCTGATTGTGCCTATTAGCTACTAACATCTGTCTATATGGTTGTAAACAAAGCCAAACCAAGTCCCCTACCTAAAACTCTACTTCAAGGTTTTTTTTTTTTTAATCATAGTGAGCTTTCATGGTTGCTTAAGCCCTTACTAATTTATGTTGAAGTGACTACCAGATTTAATCCCTTTCACTTAGCACAAGTTCCACTGCTTGTAATTTAGCTATACTTGAGCAATAAGACATTAGCCAACATGGTGATCTGCCATACACCACTTCAAAGGGAGTTGCCTTCAACATCGTATGAAACCTAGTATTATAACAAAACTCCGCCTAAGCGATCCATTTTGTCCACCTCTTAGGTCAATCTCTTGTAACTCATCTCAAGTACATCTCAATGGTTCGATTTACCACCTTAGTTTGTCCATTACTTTAGGGATGGTAAGAAGAGGAGAAAGCCAATTGTGTTCCCTACAATTTGAACAACTCCTTCTAGAAGGCACTCGTAAAAGTTGCATCCCAATTACTTACAATAGACTCAAGCATCCCATGTAATTTAAAGATGTCATCAAAGAAATTGAAATGGTTATATAAGGATGATTAATGGGCCGAAAATGAGCATACTTCGAAAATCAATCGACAATGACAAAAGGGACTGATTTCCCATTAGAAAGTGGCAATCCTTCAATAAAATCCATATATATATCCACCCATACTTAAGTTGGTATTTGCAAAGGCTACAAGAGTCACACAAGTTATAGTTGTTGAGTTTTACTCCTTTAATAGATTTCATAAGCTCATACAAATTGTTTCACTTGTTGTTTTAGGCCTTCCAATAAAAATCCCTTGTGATTCAATGGAGAGTTTTCCGATAGCCTTCATGATATGGAGAATGGAGGGCCTTCAGGATAATTGCACATAGTGTTGATTGAGGAAGTAAATAAACCCACTTTCGAAAGAACACCAACCCATCCTTTACTGTCCATTGTAGATCGAGATCCCCGATTTCTGCCCTTGATTTAAGCTACTATAATTCTCAATTTTTGTTTACTTCCTCCCCAATCTATTCAAACAACTATAGCTGGGGACACAAAATGGCCGAGAGACAAGTTATATCTTCTTCTTTTTAGGACAGTGCATTAGTAACCCTATTCCCACACCTAACTCGATATTCTATCTCGAAATCAAATTTGAGCAGCTTACTAATCTAGTGTTGTTGGGAAGAAGTGGTCACTTGTTGTTTTAGCAAGTATTCTAAGCTATAATGATCGATTTTCACCAAAAACTTCGTTCCCTACAGATATGGTCTCTAATGGCACACAAACTTTGACAAGCCAATCAACTCTTCTTCATATGTGGCTAGTTTGAGATGTTACCTTACGAAGGGTCGGCTGAAATAAGAGATTGGTCACCCCTTCTATTAGAGAACTACACCAACTCCTCCCTTGGACACATCACACTCTACGACGAAAATTTGAAAGAAATCTGGTAAAATTAGTACTAGAGCATCTGTCATCGTTATTTTCAATTTCTAAAATGCCATTTCTACCTCCCCAGTCCATTGAAAACTATTTTTGCGTAGCATCCTTGTTAAGGGTTCGGCGATCTTCCATTATTTGGCTATAAATTGCCTATAATACCCGGTTAATCTAAGGAAACCTCTCAAAGTGGTGACAAACAGGGGTTTTTTCCATTTTAACATGGCTTCTACCTTCGCTGGATCTACTCGTACTCCTTCCTTTAAGATGGTATGGCCTAGATAAGCCACTTGTTCTTGAGTAAAAGCACTCTTTGTTCTTTTCAAATATAATTGGCGTTCCCTTAAAAGCATAAAGGCCTTCTTCAAGTGTTGTAGTTGTTCTATCCATGTGCTACTGTATACCAAGATATCATCAAAGAAAACTAAGACAAACTTTCATAAAACCCACTTGAAGACTTCATTCATCAATTCTGAAAGGTTGCAAGTGCACTCGTAAGCCCAAAGGGCATCATTATGAACTCAAAGTATCCATGATGAGTACAAAATGTTGTCTTCTCCACATCTACCTCATGCATTTGCACTTAAAGGTAACTCGAGGCTAAATCCAGCTTGGAAAAATATCTAGCTCCATTCAATTCTTTCAAAAGTTCCTCTATAACAGGAATTGGGAATTTGTCCTTGATTGCTTTCTCATTAAGCACATGATAATCCATACAAAACTTCTAACTATGATCAACCTTTCGTACTAACAATATAGGGGAGGAAAAGGGAGATTGATTTACTAGAATGATGCCTTTAGTTAACATCTCTTCACACTGCTTTTGTATCTCATCTTTCTGCTGATGTGGGTATTTATAAGGCCTCATTACGACCGGAGCAGTCCCAGTTGTAGCGGAATCTTGTGATCATAAGGCCTTGCCGATGGAAGCCCTTACAACGGTTGGAATACCCAGTCAAACTCCTCCAATAACATATGTAACTCATACCGTTTCTCAATTTCTTGCATTGCCCCCAAGGTTGTCTCATTTTTCCCATGATCAGGTAAACCTTACAACTCAACACCTCTTCCAGCAACATGAAGCTCCATCCTCATTTCTCAAAAATCTCAATTAATCGCCCCCAAAGACTTCAGCCAATTAACACCTAATACCACATCTACTCCACACAAAGGAAGGGTATAAAGATCTACTTCAAACGTTTGTTGTGCTAGAATCAAGTTTACACCTCTGCAGATTCCTCCATTTTGCATGCTTTCCCCATTGGCTATCACCACCTTAATACCTAGTATTGGCTCCACGGGCAGATTGATCCTTTTCGCCCTTACCGCATCCACAAAACTATGTATGCTGCTCGAATCAACTAGTACTAGGACCAAATTACCCCCAATGTGCCCTTGAAGCTTCATCACTTGGGGTTTGCTCAACCCAACCATAGCCTAAAGTGATATTTCCACCGGCTTCCCATTGTTCACCTCTACCCCCTCATCATCCTCGTCCTAACCTTTCGGTTCCTCTTCTATACATTCTAGCCAAACACAACCTCTTACAACGATGAACCACCGTAAACGACTCATTGCAATTAAAGCAAAGTCCCCTTCTCCTCCACTCTTCCAATTCTGCTTTACTTAGCCTCTTTACATAGGGGTTTGTAACAGAGTTAGTTGCTAGTAAAAATTTTTTCCTAGGCACCTCCTCTTCCGTTGTTGCAACAAATTTCTTTCTTTGTGCCATTGCCTCTGCCCTCATAGCCACACTTCTCCTCTCATAGAGTCTTGCGAGCACTATAGCTTGGGTCATGTCCTTAAGGTCCTAAATTAACAAGTCCATAAAGATAGATTCCCCCAAGTTGCTGATAAACAAAGCTATTTCTTGTTCCGGTGTTAAAGAGGGTATTTGGGTCAATATTTAGGTGAATCAATGCCGATATTCTTCAATTGATCCCATTTGTCGCAACTTAGCCACTCCCCCAGTGAATTGCTTCGTAGTGGGGTCTAAATTGAGCATTACACAAGGTTTTGAAGTCCTCCCAAACAATTTTAGGTTGATCTTTCTTCATCTTGAGAAAACACAATTGAGCCTCTCCTTCCATATGGTAGGCTGCCAATTCCACCCGATCCTCCTCCAGAGTTCTTTAATACCTAAAGAAATACTTGCATCTATTCAACCACCCAATAGGGTCAATTTTTCCACCAAACCGTAGGAAATCTAATCGTGTAAACTTCGGCACCACCAGACCCTTGTCGCCTTCCCCAACCATTGTAGAGCCCCTTGACGTTCTTTCCTTTGGCAAATTTCCTCCATTTGCTTCCTCCAACTCCTTGGACTTCCCCTTTCTTGCCAACATCTCCCTGGAAAGGCTTGCTAACTGTAGCGACATCTCCTCGACTTAGGCTTCAATCGCCTTGTACATGCTTAAGAAGTTTTCAAATTGTTTGTTTTAGTTGCTTGAGTTCATCCATCATGCCTAGCTCTGATATCACTTTCTTAAAGGATCTTTTCGTTGCTCCTACTTCTAATTTATCAATTATAAGGTCTGGTTCTAGTTTAGATTTTAACGTTTTCTTTTCTCTTTTACCTATGATGAATGCTTAAGGTTTGGGCTTGTTGAAGAGAACCCCACTGCTCCTCGGTAACTCCCCACTACTCCTAAGGTAACTTCCCTACATTCCACTCCCTACTCTTGCTGCCTCCACACATCCACTAACCTTAGACCCACTACTGATGTACCATAACAAAGTACAAAGACATTCTAACATATTACGACACAACACAATACATAGTACACAAATTACATAAACCTAGGACCACTAACACCGTACACAACAAAATAAGACACCAAACAACATCCAATTATTTAGGGATCTTTCTTCTTCGTGAATACGCACATGCAAAAAAGTGCTATCCTCTCATGTGAGCATGAGCTAACCTCGCGTGTAACAACTTTATGGACGCTAAGATTTCAGCTTGTGCTCAAAATCAATTAAATTAATGGTTGTGCTGCCTCATATTCCATAATTGATGGTCGAAAGAGCTAAGTCGACTAAAGCATTCAATGATGAATCCTGGAGAAATGACAGCATCCACGAGAGAGGGCATAGATGACATTAAGAAAAGAGAGAGAATTACCTTCAGAAGAAAATCTAAGCAGACGATTAGCCCGGAGACAATGAAGGTACGGGTAAGAGCATCTAATCCACTTGCGTAGTTTCCTTGTAGCAAAAATGCGATCAAGCTTACTTCTAGAAAGAGCATACCGGATGTTGTAAACAGAGACAAAACATTCCATGCTACTTCCTTCCCAGCAGTGCATTCCCATGCCTGTAACATAAGCAATCAATTTGTTAGAAAATAAACAGCGAAATGGTAAAAGGGAAATGAAGTAAGCAATTGAAATTACGACCACTATGATCCCAATAGAAAATCAATTAACAAGTATTTCACTAACTTATCCATGAAAAAATTTAGCATACATCTAGCTAATCTAAAAGCTTAAACCTAATAAATTTCAAGTGGTTTTATGATTATTAGTCAACAAATAACCACTTGATTGTTAAGTTCTAATGAGCAAGTTTGTATCATAGAAAACTAACGAACAACATGAAAATAGCAGTTTTAGCAATGCATTTAGTTGATAATACAAAAACAGATGCTGGAATATCCAAGTACTATTGAGACTCATCAATGTGATTCCTGGTCTCATTCATCAAGATGCTTTACAAAATTCAATTGGACTTAGTGCATTCTGTTCCCATTTTGTTGTTCCTAAAGTATCCCACCAATCATAATCATATACTTATACAAAGGAGATAATATATACACATGCTAGTTTGTTCCAATTGTTTCGATGTTATATTATGATGATTAGTTGAAACATAATTGAGACGGTTCAAATCCATCAACTTAATTCTGGCTTGCACCATACACGTGACTCCAAGTTGTAACCTTAATTTGTCGGTCTCATGGTGTATATATGGATCATAATTAGACATGTAGACAATAGAGATAATAAATAGGGGTCCTCTTGATGAGGGGATGACTAACGAGGATAAAGAAAAAAAAAAAACAACCTTCATCTAAGTGAAACTGATTATATACTTTACAGAAAGGCAAATAAAAAATGTAAATATTTCTTCTTTTAGAGACTTGCTAACGTTTAAAGTGATTTGTTAGTTAGTTTGATGTACTTTAGTAAATTAGAGACAAGAAATCTCCATATGTGGCAATTGCAAATACATATACATATTAGCTTAAAAATAAGCTCAAACAACAAAAGAAAATTATACCCAATTAAAAAACAAAACTGAAACACTAAACCATTAACCTGAAGAGTGCACCAAGCTAGATTGAGCAAGCTAATAACCCACAAGCACACATAGTAAGAAATCATAATATAGGATCTTCCGTGCTTAAGTTTCGAGATGCTCGTCCTTGCGTTGAAACCCAAGTAAAACGCAAATAAAAGCGAAGACATAATCAAAAGCCCGTTGTGCCAGAACCCATGACACGCGAAAAGCCAATCGTACATCATCTCTGCAATAACGGAGCCTCCTCCTAGTTTCGAGTTCGAGTCATGGTGGAACTGCAAGATTGAAATTACGGAGGAGAAAAATCCTTGTAAAGATTGCATCTCTGTAAGGATTTGGAAGTGAAGAAGATGATGAAATTCATTTTGATTTTTGATCGTAAAACTCTAACTTGAATTGAAGAAGAGAGAGAAAGGAGAGCTAACGGTAAACTGAACTTCATGACGGTTAGGTGGAAGGGAGTTTAGTTTGAAAAGGTGGGAAGGTTGTTGCACTTGTTAATCTCAATGGTTTATATATTCATTGTTTACTCTCTTTTTTTTCGATAACGAAGGGAAAATATATTTATAATAATAAAAGTCCATACATCAAGAACTTGCATACATACATGATTAACACTATAAGGTATCGCTGAATAAAATATTTTTGTCTTTTTTTAGTTTATATATTTTCTTAATTATTTGATAAAAATAATCATAAAGTACTAAATAAAATATTTATTTTTTATATTATTCAAAATATGATACAAAATAAAATTTACTTGAAAAAAACACAAAAATCCTTATCCAATATTTTGTATAGCATGACTTTATAGTAGTATTTAGATTTTAATATTAGACAGTACAAATAGAATTGAATAATACAGAATAAGAAAACAAAACAGTGCAACTCTTTTGTATCATATTTTATGTGTATACTATTAGACAAATATTTTTGTAATATCTACTATTTAAATATATGAATACTAAATAATAATTTTTCTATTTCGTTCAATAAATTTGATTTTTATACTATATTTTGAATGGTATAAAAAATAAGTATTTCATCTAGTGTTTGTTCAGTTCAATACCACAAATTTTTTACAATTAAATTATACCTATATATTCAAAGATTGAGCATTACAAAAAAAATTGTTTGATATTGCATATATCAAACATAATATAAGAAAGTTGTATTATCATATTTTTCTTATTTTGCATTATTCAACTCTCTTTATATTATTCAATACTGTAATCTAAATATTTTTTTTTCATTTTGATATACATGCTTTGCATTTTTATATTTCTTTTCATTCTCGATTTAATCATGGAATTTTTCTTCTAATAAACTTTAAGAAAAATGAATTCACTATTTTCATCTCCCAGTTTATATCAACTTATAAATTAATAGTTGAAATCACCTAATTTTTTTAAACTATACATTATTGTAATAGTTTTTTCATCATAATCTCAACCTACTATTACATATAGTAATATATAACAGTATTTAAAGCGGATAAATTGATGAAAATTGAAAAATATAGAAGGAGATAATTTGAGTCTGTAGTTTGTAGTTTTCTATTTTTTTCTTTTTAATATATATACTTTACAATTATTTTTAACAAAAAAGGGGATCAAAATGATGCATCTATCTATCTCCAATTCACGCTTGAAGATTGCCCTATCATATAATTTCTTCTATTAAAATATATATTCAGTAATGTAAAGATTTAATGATTCCTCCAACAGGTGCATGACATGGCATTGCATACAAAAGGGGCCTTGGGGTCAGGTTTGAAATGATTTTGCTTAGTAACTTTCTTGATTTGCAACACTTGTTTTACGCATATAAAATTGCATCGTGGGGTTATGCTCTTTCACTGTACTATGAACTTTCGGTTTGGATTACCACTTCAATATTTTATATATCATATTTAGTGCATGACTTTATAGTAGTATTTAGATTTCAATATTAGATAGTACAAATAGAATTAAATAGTACAGAATAAGAAAACAGAACAATACAACTCTTTTGTATCATATTTGATGCGTATAATATTAGATAAATATTTTTGTGATATTTACTATTTAGATATATAAAGTACTGCATTAAATGTGATATACATATTACTAAATAAAAATTTTTCTATTTCGTTCAATAAATTTGATTTTTATACTATATTTTGAATGGTATAAAAAATAAGTATTTCATATAGTGTTTGTTCAGGTCAATACCACAAAATTTTTACAATTAAATGATACCTATTTATTCAAAGATTGAACATTAAAAAAAAATTGTTTTATACTGCATATATCAAACATAATATAAGAAAGTTGTACTATCATATTTTCTTTATTTTGTATTATTCAACTTTCTTTGTATTGTTCAATACTGTAATCCAAATATTTTCCTTTTTTTTTCCATTTTGATATACATGCTTTGCACTTTTATATTGCTTTTCATTCTCTATGTAATCATGGAGTTTTTCTTCTAATAAACTTTAAGAAAAATGAATTCACTATTTTCATCTCCCAATTTATATCAACTTATAAATTAATAGTAGAAATCACCTAATTTTTTTAAACTATACATTATTGTAATAGTTTTTAATTACAATCTCAACCAACAATTACATATAGCAACATATAATGGTATTTAAAGGGGATAAATCGATGGAAATTGAAAAATATAGAAGTTTTCTATTTAAATGACATATTTATGATTGTATTTACAATCTTTTATTACTCATTTAATTCAAATATTAGTTGAGGGGATATTTTTTAATTGTTCTTTATGCCAAAGCTATAAGACAAGAAGTTACAAGACACACATCACTAAGGGAATAGGTCTTGAAAGCTTGAAATGGCTAGTAAACAGCGCTAAAGGTGCTACATGATAACTATTTCAAAAGCTTCTTTTTTTTTTTTTTCAACATCCCATAAATATTTTTTATGGTAAATTACGTAAATTATTCTTAAAAACTTTTAAAATTGTATGACTTTCCTTTTTTTAAAAAAAAAAAAAAGTTGACATTCGTATCCTTAAAACAAATATAAGCCTCATTTCTTTATTGACTAAACTATTACATGTAAAGTAAGTTGATATGCATGATTACTAGGTAACTTATTCATGTATTTAATTAATTAAATTAACTAAAAAAATTAAAATTAAAAAAAAAAGCAAGGATTAACAAAAAAAAAACCAAAAAATAAATGAGTGGCCGATAATAGCCTCAAACAACATTCCTCTTTTTTTTTTCTATTTTTTTGCCCTAATCTCCTACCTTTTTAAAATATATTTTCTACTTTTTTTAGTTATTTTAAATTTTTAGTTAATTTAATGAATTAAATATATGAATAAATTACCTAATAATTATCCATTTTGGCTTACTTTATATGTGGTAGTTTAGTTAGTAAAGAAAATGAAGTTCATGCTTATTTTAGGGGTGCTAAGCACAAGTTTTTGAGAAAATTGTGGGTTCATGCAATTTGAAAGTTTCCAAAAATAATCTGTGTAATTTATCATAATTTTTATCTCATAAATGATAGTAAATTTTAAATTTAAACTTTAGTCAAACTTTATTCAATGTTGAGGCAATTATTTTATTGCATTAAAATCAAAATAGAAAACAATGACATGATATTTTTAGTATGATATCTTTCTATATTTATTAAAACTAAATATTTATCATATTATTTTTAGTAGCTTATCTTTAGATATTTATTACAATTAGAGAAGTATAAAATGAGAGCCAAGATAAGGTCCTTTTTTTTGTTATTTAATTTTTGATAGGTTAATTAAAATGATGGTTTAGATGTTTCGTGATTGTCTAATGAAAGTTAGGTAATTGTGATGAGTTGTCACGTTTAGGGTTCTTTGCAAGGCATGATAACCTCTTTGATATGATAAAACACTAGGATCGATCATATCATGTGTATTAACATGATATATCTATGATTGTGCTTACAATCTTTTATTACTCATTTAATTCGAATATTAGTGAATGAGATATTTGTTCATTGCTCTTCATACCTAAGCTACAGGACAGGAAGTTACGAGACACACATCAATCAATAAGGGAATAGGTCTTGAAAGCTTGAAATGACTAGTAAACAATGCTAAAGGTGTTGTATATGATAACTATGTCAAAACTTTCCTTTTTTTTATTTTTCAATATCAATATTTATGGTAAATTGCATAGACCATCTTTGAAAATTTTTAAAAGTGTATGAGCTTTCTATTTTTTTTATAAGTTGACATTTATACCCTTGAAACAAGTATAGGTCCCATTTTCTTTATTAATTAAACTACCATGGGCAAAGTAAGCTGACATGCATGATTATTATGTAATTTATTCATATTCAATTAATTAATTAACTAAAATTAAAAAAAAAATTAAAAGGCAAAAAAAAAACCAAAAAATTGGGTGGCGATAACAACCTAAAACAACTTTCACCCCTTTTTTTATTTTTTTTTTCACCCCTAATCTCTTGCCTTTTCCAAATATATTTTCTACCTTTTCTTTTTTAAAAAAAAATCTAATTTTTTAGTTATTTTAAAATTTTAGTTAATTTAATCAATCAAATATATGAATAAATCATCTAGTAATTATTTATTTCAGTTTACTTTATACGTGGTAGTTTAATTAGTAAAGCAAATGGAGTTCACGATTATTTTAGGGGTGTTAGTGTCAATTTTTAAGAAAATTATGAGTTCGTGCAATTTAACAAGTTTTCAATGGCAGTCTGTATAATTTATCCTATTTTTTTATTTCATAAATGATAGTAAATTTTAAATTTCAGCTTTAGTCAAACTTTATTTAATGTTGAGGCAATTATTTTATTTTATTAAAATCAAAAATAAAAACAATGATATATTATTTTTAGTATGTCATATTTCTATATTTATTAAAATTTAAATACTTTCTCATATATTTTTTGGCAGTTTATCTTTAGATATTTATTACAATTAAATACATTAGCATACTGGCTAGATATTCTTACAAATCTATTCCTTTTTCACTAATTATTGTATAATATTTATTTAGAAGACTTGCTCTATACAAGGCGATTATTGAATAAATCCTAACAAAAACAAGTATGCGATATTTTCAAATAACTGAAGATGGGTTTTTATTTTAAAGGAGAAATAACTGTATTTTAAAGTTTAAATTTATACAAAATTTTATAGCCATGCTCAGGTATGCTTAAGCTTACCTAAATTTGGACTGCCGTGAATCAGACCAAATGCACAAAAAAAAAGACGGTTCGAATGGATTAGGAGCCATTTGAGCGAGGCCCGCATAGAACCCTAAAAGCTGTGGAGCTGGCCCATACCAAACCAGCCAGCCAGGCGGCCAGTAGCCCAAGCCACTACCCACGCCCACACCAAATTCAAAACGCAACATAATTTCTTTACCTACCCCACGCCCGACGTAGGTAGTGGAGAGTTGTCACTCCGAGAAAAATAATCGTTCATCAAGTGCTTGATTTGACCGCTGACTTTTATTTATGTCGTTTGTGGTTTGCTTTTTCTCGCTCTTATCCGAAAAATTTATGATTCGGTTCATATGTTTTTTTTTTTTTTGGTAAGGATTGATCATCTTTTAATTTTAAAATTAATTTATATATTAATAATAAAAATTTAATATATATTAAATAATAAAATTAAAATAATAAACGAAATCATATAAACATCTCTTCTTATTCTTATTATTAAAAAAAAAAATCATTTATATAAATACACTATATAAATATGTAATAATAATATTATAATTTTTTAAAATAAAATTTATACTTGTATATATTAACATTCTCTGTTATGGTCCGGCCCAACTCATCGCTGTCTCTCACAAGAAAAATACATTAACAATACAAGACACATTAATTTCTACCACTGCTTCCTATAGATCAATCTCTCTAGATTCTTCCTCCGCTCTGTTTCTCTCTCACTCACTCACACACTCTCTCTCTCTAAGGGGTGTTCTGAGGTACATCTTTTGTCAACGCCATTTTGCATTTGCTTATATATATATACATACACGCGCACACACGCACTCGTAGATGCACACTTTTCAAGCATTAGCGCATTTCGCTTGTGGGGTTGGTTAGATCGGGTTTGGAGTTGGACCTGTATGTTTTGGTTTTTGTGTTCATCGATTTTTTTCCAGGTTTTTGGTTTGTCCGATTTGAATATCTTTTGAGTTTATATATCTTATTTCTTTAGCAGTGCAATAGAAAACTCTAGAGATCAATGAATTGTGATACATATTCTAGTTGGGTTTTTATTTTTTATTTTTTACCCATAAATGAATGTTGTTTTTGCTCAAAGTTGTGATTCTTGTTCGCATACATAAATACGTCTTTCATCTCCTCTCAATCTGTCCTTGTACATGTTGGATTTGACACCGGAATCTCACAAATCTACCTAGGTAACTAGCCCGTCCTAAATATGGGTAAAGGACTAGGATGGCGTTGGACTGATAGCATTGTTGAACTCTCTTTGTTGTCATGAATTCGATTATAGTAAGCAAAATGGTAAAATAGCATCCTACAGGTAACTTCACCCGATGGAACAATACTTAAATTTTGGTGTATTTTAGCACTCCACATGGCTCATTCTAGGTAAGCCCGTTCCGAAATCCGGTAAAGGAGTAGGACTGGGTTGAGAGATAGTGTTAAACTTCGCTAATTATCATAAGTATGGAGACAATGAGGTATGGCACTGAGCGTGGTGTAATGATTCAGATTAAGGCACGTCACGAGTAAATAATTTAGGGGCTAAAGTGATGATGGGAGTATTTTAGCTCGGGGATTAGTCTGTTAGAATCTGATTACGCTATTAATTGATCTAGAAACTCAGTTTTTTCTATGTAATTCTGGTTTTAAATCTATTCCAAGTGTTATATGAGCTCACTAAACTTAGCTCTTTTATTCAGATCACATATTAAGATGGTGAAGGCTGTTGTTGTCCTTAAAAGTAATGAGGGAGTTTGCGGAACCGTCTACTTCAATCAAGAAGGAGATGGTAATGTAACTGGCATTTCTAGATTACATTTTCTTTGCAATTGAAAATATGTTTTTGGCTAAAATTAATTTGTTCAATATGCTTTCAGGCCCAACTACTGTGACTGGAAGTCTCTCTGGCCTTAAGCCAGGGCTCCATGGTTTCCATGTGCACGCACTTGGGGATACCACAAATGGTTGCATGTCTACAGGTAATTTCCCAGTTCTATATAAATCAAAGCAAGAGCAGATAGCAAGATGTATGGATAAAATGTTGAACTTGTTGGATTCTGATGTCTGGATCTTTGAATTTACAGGGCCACATTTTAATCCCGCTGGTAAGGAGCATGGTGCCCCTGAAGATGGGAATCGTCATGCTGGTGATCTTGGGAATGTCAATGTTGGTGATGATGGTATGATTAATGAACTCATCATGGCGATGTTCAAAAGTATTCATGTAGTTTTTGTTAGAGGGTTGTTAGTTGCAGGAGTTCTTATAAGAAAAAAAAGTGCAATGGAGTTAACTTCTGTCATTCTTGATCAATTCAGTGGCATTATGTGACAAAGAGGCCACTGAAAATGATCTCTCAACTATTGAAGGAAGAATTGATATGCAATTCCAACTTTTCCAACTAATTCCTTTTCTTTTCATGTGATTTCAGGTAAAGTTGATTTCACAATAGTTGACAGCCAGGTCAAATTTTATTACCCTACTTCTAACATTCATTTCTAAAAATTACATCTTAATGAGGCCTATCCAATCGAGGCAGCACTTTTATGATATTCCTATAATTTATGCTTATGGCTGCAGATTCCTCTCTGTGGACCAAATTCTATCATTGGAAGGGCTGTGGTTGTCCATTCTGATCCTGATGATCTTGGAAAGGGTAACTTGACATGTTTCTTTTTTGATTCCTCAACATGTTGTCCTGAGAATTGGTTGTCTTTAAATGGCAATGCTAAATTGTGCTAGATAGATAAGTTATTGAAGCTTAAAAGAACTTCTATTCTATCATATGAAAGCTTAAATTTCTCCAAAAATCTGTAGCTGTTTGAAATATCAGAGTTCTTACTTTCTTGAACCTGCATTCCTCAATCAACTGATTTTTTTTATAGCAGCTCATGTTTAGCTGGATGAACTTGTTGGTTGATTCATGTTGCAGTGCTAAGGATGAATGATGTCCCAGACTACACTTAGTTAAATTTCTCCAAAAAAGCTAGTTGTTCTTTGAAATATCATTGTTTCTACTTCCTTGAACTGGCATTCCTTAATGAACTGATTTTTATAATATGGCACCTCATGTTAAGCTAAGATGAATGTGTTGCTTGATTCATGTTGTAATGCTATGGATGAGCAATGTTTGGTCGCCTTTTGGGTCAACCACTTCCTTTGCTGACAATGCCTTTTCTTTTATATTTTGCTTCTCTCTAGGTGGGCATGAGCTCAGCAAATCAACTGGAAATGCTGGTGGTAGACTTGCTTGTGGTAAGTTCATTTGCTAGCCAGCTAAGGCATTGTCACTTAGGAAATTGGCGTTATGTTCAATCAATTCATGTTGCATCTGTAATGCTTTCCCAGTTATGATCACTTTTTTATTGCTAATATGTTGTTGCAAATGCAATATTCTTTTACTGATATGCATTCCTAAAGAATGACAAATCATGGACCAACTGAATTTCTGTTACCTAATGGTTGAATTCATCTAGTTTTTCCATTTGCAAGCTAAACAACCTCCTTTGTATGTGAATGTACATCTAACTTTATCTTGGCTTATTAATTCACCATGTATGCTGCCTTTTCTTTGTATGTGCTGATCTATGCATATTCATATTTGATTGTGTAGGTGTTATTGGACTACAAGGATAAGTCACCTCACATCCTTGCTTGGTATCTGGACATATTGCTGGAGTGGAGATTTCCTGTGAATGATGAAGTATCTTACAAATAAAGAATGGTTTCATATGTCTCTTTTTTGTCTGAGATTTACTTTGTTTCATGATATTTGGGTTTGCCATATCTGCCTCAAATGGATTAGCCTTGTCTGTCATGTTTGTTCTCATATGTTTTGCACGTTTAATGACGGCTTGTCTTCTTAGCATTCGGTCTACTAGTACTGGATAAGCTTAGCAGGTAATCCCAGGCCCAGGGAAATGGAAACTCGATATTTTGTCCTAAATCTTGATCTTTGTTCTCGATCTACTACCTATTGAACCTTATTTGTTGCATCCATTATAATGATGTTGGTAATGTTGGATAAGCTATCAGCATGATGCATGTAATGCGGAGAAAGTATATCATGCTTCATAGAAATAATTAGGTTCAAAAGGAATGGGAAATGACAACTTTGTAGAATATATTTTGAAGTTGGTGATCTTACGTTCCTCCTTAATAATGTGGGGGAGAATCACTGCTAGTATACCTGCTTCACCAGTATCATCAAGCCAAGTTTATGCTTCTTCTTTTTTTCCTTTCTATAATGCACTTGCAAATTGCAATAACAGGATATCACATTTGTAAGGATATTGTAGCGATAATAGCGTATAAAATTTGATTTATATACCTTTTTAACTTATAATGCCGTATGTATGGCAAAATATTTTTGGAGGGATGGTAAGGTATGAGTATAGGAAAGTTTTATCCATAATGTGTCATACATTGGGTGCTTACGAAAATGAATGGGATTATGAGAACCAAATCATATTGTTGCCGTGTGGCTTGGGAAAGATCCGTATTGGCATTCCGAATTGAGCTGCTTTGGTTTTTATATGTCGTTTTCTACGCTCTTTATCATACCTTTCAAAATCGCCTTTACTTTTTACTAATAATGTGCATTAGGGGTAATTATTAACTTTCTTTTTTAAAAAACATATTTATACCCATTTATTTATATTACTGACATCGAATTGATACCAATGCAACCTAGTTTTAGCTTTTATAAGCTATTTGAAGTAGGTCTATATCTACTGACATTGGATTTGTACCAATGCAACCTATAAGCTGTAGCATTTATAAGTTGTTTTAAGTAGTTGTATTTTTAAATGAGTTGAAAAATTGTTCTGTCGCTTAAGGATTACCCGAGCGTAATAACATTCTAGGCTAGATGGAACAACGACCCAACTTTGCAGGGATCTCCTTTAAAAATGATTATGTGCGTGGATTAAAGAAGATTGCAAATCGAGAAAACCCAAAAAGAAAAAAAAAAAAACAAATCTGGCTAAGGGCGTCAGAGTGGCTCTTGAAAAACAGCATCTGTTTTTGCGATGGTAATACTTAAAACAAATTTAATTAAGTTGAAGTCAAGGTTAAAATTATAAATTTGACATGCTCGACTTGAGTTTGAATTTTTAAATTTAGGGTTGAAGTTGAGTATGAATTCGATATTGTATTATTTCAATTTAATCTATTTATCGCTCTAATCTAAACACTCCTTGAGGATGGCACAAATTCAATTGTGATGGAGCATTGTAGGATATTCTAGAATGATCGATGCTCCAAACGTTGTGGAAGCGGGAAGTTTTGGGGGTTTATTTGGATCTCCAGCTGACACTAGGGAAAGACATGAGAAACATAATAATTGAAACGGTTGACAGTAAAATATACACCTGCTCGAACACATCTTAGGAGCCTACGCTGTATTCTAACATTATAATTTTTCGTAGGTGCATAGAGAAGCAAACATTACATCTGATGGGAAAGCCAAGCATGGTCTAGTTGAAGGAAATGTTATTCATCATTTACGAGCTTTTAGTTCGACTGTTCTTTCAAAGGAAATTTGGAAATTTTACATGGACCAGACGGAAGGAAGATGCCGCTCTAGACTATGAACGTCGAAAGACTAACAGCCATTTTCACAATGTTATTGTTGAACTCTTTTTTAGTTTATTATGAATAAAGCTACTGATTCACCCAAAAATAAATAAATATATATATATTATTTATAAAAAAGAATTACCGAATATTACACATTATGTGTATATATATACATAATATATAAATACTAATCACCGCTCTGTGTTTTGTGTATATTATATATGAGAAAATTCTATTAATTTTTACGTATCACGAATAAATTCAACTAATTAAAAGAAATACTATTCTATCATATGAAAACTTAAAGTTTCTTCAAAATGAAACCGGGTTTTACTTTTACCTACCTCTTGCTAGGACAAATGCAAAAGTTTGTCTAGGGTTATAATCATTTAATTTCATATTGTTTTTTTATATTCCGATCTGGTTTATGTGTATAAAATGCATGAGTCATGTTAAATAAAATTCATAATATCAAAAGAATTTAATTCAAATAGGTGGTAAAGAATTTCCACCTTTTTTTTTTTCTTTTAAAGTATAACTAGAGCACCGTTTGTCCATTTATATCGCTTAATAAAATAAAATTATAATATGATCATTGATAAAGTTATAATATAAAAATTATTACTTGTTAATTTTAATTTTAATATGGGTATTTAAACAAAATTCAATTAGAACATTGAATTGCTATTAATAAATTTGAGTGATAAATGACTTTATTTTATTTTTTTTGTAATAAGAATTTTTTATAGGATGGCGACCTAAAATACAACTAAATTTCATAATAATAAAGAATTAAACTATAATGGAATTTTTATTAAAGTGAACTGAAGAGGTAACAAATCAAAGAAATTTTCTTCCATCATATCTCTTTATTTGCACAACCTTGATATGGAAGAGTAATTATTATCTAAGATCACTTATATATTAATTATTAATTACACGTGATAATATTTTAAAAGATAATAAAATCAAAAAAATTAAGGATCCATTTCCAAATTTGGAGGATCTAAATCCATTATATATACAACCATTCTCCTTTAATTTGAGAAAAATCAAGTAAACACATTCTGCAAAAAGTTGTTTTGATTCATCTTTATTCAAAAAAGAAAAAAAAATGAAGGGAGAATATTTCCAATTGTTGTTTTTGGTGACTCTCTTGGTTGTTGCTTCATCATCATGTAAGTCTAATTTTCGAAGAACTTCTTTTACTATCAAAATCTTACAATGATAATTTTTAAGACTGCTTTGAATGGAATATTATACAAGGACGCTTAACTTATCAAATTTTCATTCTTTTTTTCTTTTTTCTTTTTTAAATAATTGATCTATTTCTGCTTTTTATTGAGATATTTTTAGTTAATTCTCCCCATAAACCCCAAACCCCCTCCCATATAT
Source organism: Laguncularia racemosa (assembly GCA_037954665.1). Taxonomy (NCBI): domain Eukaryota; kingdom Viridiplantae; phylum Streptophyta; class Magnoliopsida; order Myrtales; family Combretaceae; genus Laguncularia; species Laguncularia racemosa. The sequence continues at coordinate 625,452 of JBBMOL010000153.1, forward strand.
TATAGAGTATTATAAATTACACTCTTGAAAATAATTGTTGAGTTTATTCTATAATTTAACTACATATTCTAGATTAACTTTTGCTTACTTTTTTCTTCACATATTGATATGGATGGATGTGCATATAATTAATTATATAAAACTTTATATAATATATTATATATATATATTATATATATATATTTATATTATTTGTCCAATAAGTAACAATTTCTAGTTGATACTAATTTGTATTTGTAGGTTTGATCAACAAAGTTGAATCTAGGGATTTCTCACACACGAAAGCATCAATGGATGCCGATTGCCAAGCTGCCTTCGAATGTTATAGGAGGTGTGATGGTTGCACAAATAACCAGTGTATAAATGGCCATTGTGTATGTGGATGCTAATTTGATTAGCTTAGCTAGATAGAGAGATAATTATGGTGTATTATTTTGTAATCACGATTGTCATATGGTGAATTAGACCTTCTTACTCTTTTCTTTCATTAGGTTTTATTCACCAAAAATATTTTCGTGCGTTAATAAAATGCTTCCGATGTATCAAAAAGCTATATTCATCTATTAGTTTTAAGTGCAATCCAACTTCTATACTCTTCAATATTAAATTAGTCAAATAGCTAACTAAACTAGGTTCTCTCTCTCTCTCTAAATGATGTTTCCAATAGTATCCATACCAATGGCATATATCATAATTAAGCAAAAATCTAAAAAATAGGATTCATATAACATATGATTGATTGATGAGAGTATATGAATACAATTATACATGCACCAATTATTAACTGATAAAGAAACTTTATTACTTTGATCACAAATAATCTATAATGAAGATAGTAGTATAGTAGATTAATCATTTATCATCAATAGTGCTATAAAAGAGTAGAATCAAGATGATATGAGACTGAGCTCAAATTCACTCAATATTTAAACTTGATAATAGGTTGGTTAGGCTGGCAAACTTATTGAATGAAATATCATGAAGCTTAAAAGCTCAAGTTCCAGTGTGAGCTCAACTTAATTATTAAGTTAAATTCTAGTGGGGTAACTTGATTTGGTAAATTTATAATGCTGGCTATTGGCTCAAAATTACATGCAATATTGCATCAAGAATCCCAACAAGTGTTGTAAAGCGGCTAAAAGGGATTGGATAATATATTAATATGTTTTCAATTTCATCTATTTCACACACATGCTCAATTGTACTACGTGTTAAGTACATCTTTAGTACCATCTACATCAACTACATTGAAGGTAATAAAAACTTCAACTTTGCGCTTGTGAGATATATATATATATATATTACATTAGACATTCAGTATTTACAAGTTTATATTCAAAGAGTTTAAGCATTGTATATCATCTTGAAAAATATAAATTTTGATAATTCTTACAAGGTTAGATTCATGAAAATTGTTACCATGTACGACATTTCAATTACTCATTGAGAACTTTGTACCTATTTTATTATATCTAAACTTGATGGTTTAAGATTGTGACAATATATGCTACAAGTTATTATAACACTTTAGAAATTAGGCCGCTATAATCTATCACGTATTATTACTAAATAATGACATACTAAGGCTCTTTATCTATTTAAAATCATAAATAACTTGTTAATTTCTCCAATATCACACATACATATATTCTACTTATTTAATTATATACATAATTCTAAATTTTTTCTAGATAATTTGAAATCTAACCTAGTTTAATCAAAAGTAAATTTATAACCACCTATTTTATTTGTATGTTTCAATGTGCTAACATTGAACCTACTCCCAAAGTCCTGCAATTGGAAAAGATAAGGAATAAACCTAAACTTAGTATGTAGGTACCATAAGCACATGCGCGTGTCATTTAAATTATAACATACACACATAAAGGAATGCAATAGTAATATCACAAGTAATTTATTTGTTATCTTTGCATTAGCCAGCAACCACCATAAGGATACTCATAATTCTATTACACTATATAATATATATATATATAATATCCTAGGTTAGGAACTACCGCCACTCCCAGTCCCAACTTTCTAAATAATATTGAGAATTGTCATTGTGGTCCCCAATATCCTTAAAATTTACCTCATATCATTTCAATATAGGACTCTATTAGGAACAACATTGTATACTAATTATCATGATGCCCCATAGAGATCTGCCATTACGGGCTCTTAGGGCGAGTCAACCACAAACAGTACATACATTTAAATCCAATATCCAGTTAAGTTCATTTATATTACTAAGTTAACAATCACAAGCAGCAAACGTGGTAAACACATACCTAGATGAACTATTTCAAATTCACTCGTATTGCAACTATCAATCATCAATCTTATCAAAACTTATTATGTACAAAGAACTAAACTTAGTACTAGCCTACAACTTGATTTAAGTTCACCAAGTTCATTAAACTAGGAATTAACTAATTATTTTCTCTCTAAGTTACTTTAGCTTAAATAAAACTAATTTTAAATTGATGAAAAACTGAGAAAAAGGAAGAACACATTTTACAAGTATTATAGAGTAACATGACTATAAACATGGTCGTACAGAGGAACACAAAAAGAAACAACGTCGTGTATATGACCATATATCTCTTTTTAAAACAAGACACTTAATACGCTTAAGTATACGGGTGTATACTTGATCATGTAGCCCATCATGCTAAAATAACCCTTCGACACCCCCAAGTACATTGCCATATACCTCTTAGCATACAAAACTTCTTCATACTATTTTCAATTTCGCCCCTCTACCCTTCCAAATTCGAACACTAACACTATTGCACCTAAATTTACATCAATTAGATAATCTAAACATATAATTCCTTCAAAGATTGTAAACTTACTTATTTTAATTCACTTCAAATGATCTTAATTTCACTTAAGCCCACAATCATGCTTCGTTACTTTTACCCCACTTATCCCTCAAACTATAAAAAAATCCCCCACATAGCATTTAGACTATGGAGAAAAAGAATACAAACAGTCAATTTGATCACTAGGAATAATATACCTTATGGAGTCATGTCGCTTTTTGTGGTCTTGGCGAGAGAAAGAGAGATAGAGAAAGAGTTTCCATGACAGATAGATAAATAGAAGGAGTGAGGAGGGTTTAACAGCATAACATGGGGTTTTTCTAATCTCTTAGGCAAAAGATAAAATACCCTTGCGCTTATCTCTTTATTATTTTTCCTTGCCATTAGTCTTATAACTTACTTTATTTCTTTTTATTTGCTGTTCTTATAGTTAAATTAAGATAACATTAAGCAATCACAAACCTATAATTGTACTCAAGGATCAACCATCCATAAGAGGAATAAATCCATAAATAATACCCACATTTGTCTCACATGTTGGCCCAAAACCAAAAACTTAGATGCATCGATTTATCACTTCATTTTGAAAGATTAAAAAAAAAAATTAAGAGCTCAAATCATAGATAAAGTCTAAATGCAATCATGCCTTAAGGTGGATTGAATTTTAAGGATTTTTTTTTTCGAGAAATAGAGGTTAATAAGGGGCCTAGCACAACCCAATCCTACCGTACTCCTTAACTTGTGAGGCCCTTAAATAAAGAACAGTAACCAGCTTATCTAGCGCTGGTTTGATGCCAGATCCTTAAACCTCGTAATTTTGACAAGTCTAATTTATGGGTCCTAGATCATTGAACAAAGTATTATTATTTTCCCATTTTTGCAATAGTCCACGGGTGATATCTCTGAGTAAATAATAAATTATAAATAGACAATTGATTAGTTAGAATTATCTCATTCAAGTGAAAATAATAATAAAATTTATCATTATTTAGAAAAAAAATCATGGGTGTATTATTCTTTTTGCAAGTGAAATATAGATATGCTAAAATAAATAAGGTATCACCATTGTGCTTATATGAAAAAAAAAATAACAAAGGAATACAACAAAGTCACTAAAATCTATTAAGTTGTTGCAATTTTTGTAATATTAATATATTTCACACGTAATAAAACTTTACAAGTACCTCTAAACTTGTATTGTAATCACCATTAGTACCATTTTATGTGACAATACTCTTACATATTATATTGAAGTAATCATTCTTAGTTTTTTCCTTCTTTTTTTTGGAATATTGAGATATTGAAATAGGTGATTAACACTAAGAGGAATATAGAGATCAACAATTAAAAACAAACGAAGATAATAAAGTCTGTAATAATCCATTGATTCCAATATCGACATAGTAAAATACTTCCAATGTTAGAGATCTACATGGGAAATTTTTAGAGTTAAATGTATATTCTATACATGCATCGATTAAGTGTAAGTAATTGATGCCCCCCAATTTGCATGAAATATTTATCACCTAAACTATTTATGTCCAATTGCTTGAACTTTAGCATCTAGTTAAGTCTTTTATGATAGATATTCAAGCAACTAAACTGAAGTGCATTATGCAGCAAATATTTCATGTAGGTTGGGGACAATGATAACTCATGTCTAATTGATGCAAGTAGCGATATAAAAAGAGATAATAATAATAAAATAATAATAATAATAATAATAATAATAATACATATTTAACTCTAAATATTTTTCATCCGCTTTTAAAGTTTAAAAGTACCACAAAGAGTCAAAAGTGAAATCAACACTATATTAAGGTAATCATCGTCTTCTTTTTGCTCTAATCCTTAAACCTTTTTTTTTTTTAAACATATCAATCATCTATTTGAATGTATCAGAATTTAAAGTAAGAGGATACAAGTAGCATTACAACATATGCTAATATCTATTACAATACTTATACTATAGAGTAGATGTAAAACTTAAAGGATATATGGAAATAAAACCAAAATTTTATGTGTGTGTGTGTGAATGAGAACAAAGTAACTAAGGCTTAATTTATAACCAGTGATTGTTGGGTTTGTATCCATGCATGTTTGGAATTTTATTCATTTTTTTTCCCGACTTAGGACATGCCTATATGAATTGAAGAGACTCTGTAAGTGAAGGTTGCAAAATTGAGGTTGTGCCTACCAAGTGCAAGGTTTTTTTTTTTTTTTTTTTCAAAAAGACATAGATGGACCCACAAGTCCACACATGGGTTGTGACTGAACGGTGCTCTTAGGTAGGGTCTAAGTATGGACTCAAAGGAGTGAGTCGTGTCATAACATGGTTCTAAAACCAAAAAGTATTAAAATTGTTTAAATCATTTTGCATATTAAACAAAACAAGTTTATATGCATACAACATTTTTTAATGATTCAATAACAAAGTTATATGAATGTATAGAGAAGTAGGATCTAACATATAGGCTTATTAAAATTATGGCCAATTGCACATATTATTATGGAAAGAGTATTTCCATAAAGAATCATCAAATCCAAAAAGTATTTAAGTTGTTTAAATCATTCCACATATAATCAAAAGAAAGTTTATATGTTTAGCATATGTTTAAATAATTTGAAACCAAAGTTGTATGAATGTATAAAGAAATAAAATCCCAAAATATAAACTTATTTAAAAGAAATGGGTATGACATTATGTCTTAGTGTAGATATTATGCTTGTAATATATCTTAGAATGGAAATATATATATATATATATAAGACAAGGTACTCAATTATCAATGATATTAGGCTTTATCGTTACATTAGAACATCAAATTTGAAAGAAATGTTAAAATTTTTCTAAGATTAAATAGATTAATGGATCTATAGATGTGTTTAGAGGTGACGAATCTAAACTGGAACACATAGAAGTGGATTGAGTACCAAATTGTTAGTGTTACCGGTAATGAGGAAAGAAAATAATAATAGTGATTGCGAACTTATTAACAAAAATCAATCATTTGAACTAGCCAAACAAATCCAAAAACACCAACCTTTCCTTTTGACTCAACGTAAAACATGTTTAGTTGATGGAAGAAAACTAACTAGAGAAGAAGTTCAACATACATACTAGTAGGGAAATCCATTCCAATTACACTCAGGATCATAAGAGGAATAAAACCATAAATAAGGCCATGCATACCACACATGTAAGGCTAAAATGAAAAACTTAAATGCACTGACTTATTACTTCGTTTCGAATGATTAAAACAATAAACATTAAGAGTTCAAATAAGAGATAAAGTTTAAATGCACTCATACCTCAAGTTGGATTGAATTATAAGAAAATTTTTCCAATAAGAAGTAAAGGTTGGTAAGGAGCCCGACATAACCCAATTTGGCCATAATCCATAGCCCACAAGACCCTTAAATGAAGAGCTACAGCAACTTATCTAGAGTTGGTTTGATGCTAGATCCTTAGACCCCATGATAGTAACATCTTTAATTTATATCACATTTAGTGCATAGGAATGATTTAAAATAGAATGTGATAGAATGAATTGGAATGGAATGGAATAGAATAGAATCAACAATGAAATGTTAAGTCTAATATGTGTTTAAAAATATTGATGAAATGGAATGGTATATAGTGGCATTTACCAGAATTGTCCTTAATTAACAAATGTAATAAATATGCATTAATGAATTATAAAAATTATTTAAATAATTTTTATTGAAGAGGAGGAATGGAAATGTGATTTCCCTCAAAGACAAAATTAGCTATTTTGCCTTCTAAAAAATTTTCCAAATATGGGAAAGGGAATGGTACTTGGAATCACGATTCTATTCTACATTTATTCCCACAAACCAAATGTGTATGATTCTTAAGTCATTGAACAAAGTATTATTATTTCCCTATTTTTGCAATAGTCACATTGTGATACCTTTGAGTAAATAACAAATTATAAATAGATAGTTGATTAGTTAGAATTATCTCATTCAAGTGGAAATAATAATTAATTCCATCATTATTTAGGAAAAACAAATAAACCCATCTTGGGTGTATTACTCCTTTTACAATGAAATACAAATATGCCAAAATGGGCAAGGTATTATGACTTCGCTTATATGAAAATATAGCAAGGGAATACAACAAAATCACTAAAATATATTAAGTTGTTGCAATTTTTATAATGTTAATATTTTTCACACATAATAAAATTTTACAAATACTTCTATATGTTGTATTCTAATCACCATTAGTATCACTCATGTGATGCTACACTTGCATATTAGATTGAAGTAATCATTCCCTCTTCATTTTCATTTTAAATATTGGGATATTGAAGTAGATTATTGACATCAAGAGAAATATAAGGATCAAGAATCAAAGATAGAGGAGGATGATAATGCCTTTAATGATCCTTTGATTCCAATATTAACATAGTAAAATACTTCCATTGTTAGAGATATATATGAGAAATCTTTAGAGTTAAATATATATTCTATGGCACTACATGCATCGATTAAGTGTAAGTAATTGATGTCTCCAACTTGCATGAAATATTGAAATATTTATCACTCGATCTATTTCCATCTCGTCACTTACTCAAACTTCAGTACCGGTTAAGTCTCTTATGATTGTATAGTTATTCAAGCAACTAAATCAAAGCACATTAGCCAATAAATATTTTATGTAAGTTGAGAACAACAACAACTCATACCTAATTGATGCAAGTAGCAACATAAAAAGAGATAGTAATAACAATCGCAATACATATTTAACTTTAAATACTTTTCATTCAATTTTAAAGTTTACAAGTATCATAGAGCATTGAAAGTGAAATCAACACTATGTTAAAATAGTCATCATCTTCTTCTTTCTCTAATCCTTTACCTTATATCATGTTACATGTCAATCATCTATTTCAATATATTAGGGGACCTAAAGTAAGATAGTACAAGTAACTAAGGTTGTTAAAATCGTGATTTTACGTAGAATCGCTAAGAGGTTTGTAGAATCGAAATGTAGAAACGTAAGTTTCTACAACTTATGTAAAATAACTTTCAAATATTGTAAATTTACTTACAATAATCATTAAAAAATATAATGGATAATAGAAATAAGGAAATTTAGCATTTATTTTGGTCATAAATTGCAAATGTACAATAAAAGTCATAATATAGATAATCAAGCACAAGTTGTATAATATAGATATTTTATTTCTAAAATGATAAATCATGTATGAAGCGAGTTTTACTTAATTATATATATCAAAAGCTAAAAATTTAAAAATCAATTGTGACTTAAAAAAATTACTAATAAATAAAAGTTGATAACGAAAATGTACCATTAAAAAGGGGTAATATAAATAAAATGACAAATAACTACTAACAAAAAATAAATAATAAAAAAGGTACTATAACAAGAAAAGCCTTTAAAATTATATATTACTAAGTTAATTTTTGCACTATTCGTGATTATTAATTTAAAATATATTTACTTAACAATATATATTTAAAAGTATTATAACTATGAGATATTGAAAAGATAAAAATATAAATACATTTATACATTTCCTATAAAATTAAATATCTAAAAAATTCTTATAAAGTTAAAATTATTTACTCTTTATTTTATTTACTATTACAAAAATATTAATTAAAATAAGAAAAATTGTAGCAATCAAACATGAGTGCTTAACACAAACATGATCACAAGTAGGGATAAGGAGACCGACAATCGACGAACACAAACACGAAAACTTCAACGCAACACAACACGCCAACAAGCAATAAGTGATGACTGATGAACATATTGGGATGTGGCTCATACTCTCTTATGATAGAAAAGCACATAAGTCCCGCTCTACGCTGAGTGTGTAGGGGTTTAGGGAAGCCGTCTCGGCGAGGGTCTCAAGGTAGCAACGTCCTTTAGACACTAGAGGGCTTTTAGTGATTAAGCCCATATTTGTTTATTAAAAGTTTGGGCTTAGGCTCATGAATAGCTGTTACTATATGTTTTCTTTTTCACTTGTAATTACGTGATAAAAACGAGAAAGTGAGGTGCTAATTATAGTGGAATCCTCTATTGAACGTAGCCCTAGTTAACGAGTAAACCACGATAAAATCTTGTGCCTTTATTTTTCTTCCTCTTTTTAACTTTACTTTATTATTATTTGTGAGCATCGACCCTGACATTAACTTCCTCTTGTGTGCCGGCCCTAACAGAACATACAACAACAATAGTAACAATTCCTGAAGGTTGACATTTACCTCACATAAGATTGACACTCAAGATTCAAGATTAGAAGAAAAAAATACTATTTGAAGTTTCAAGTTTCAATTAAACAAAAAGAACCGATGGAAAAAGTAAGAATAGAAAGTTAGAAATAGTACACATACATACTGTGACGCCTGACATAGTCGAAGAATGAAAGTTATAGCCTACAAATTTACTTGAATTTTAAGCTGAGCTAAGCTAAGCTTCTCTAAGTTACACATCTTCAACTAGGCCGAGCTACTTCCTCTTCACTCCTTCTGCGATGGAAAATAAGATCTTGTAGTAGAAACGTAAAAGCGCTAGTAGACTCGCAATTTTACCGATTCCACTACAATTTTACCTCAAAAATGTTTTTACATGCAAGTTGACTAAGAATGTGCTCACCAACTCATAAAATCGTAGAAACGCGTGAATTAACTCGCGATTTTGACAACATTGCAATTAACATCAAAGAAAGATATCGATTACAATATTTATGCTATAGAGTTGGTGTAAAACTTTAATAACATAGGAAATAAACATAGCCTTTGTGTATGTTTGTGTGAATAAAAACAAAATAACTAAGTAAGGCTCAATTTATAGGTAATGATTGTTGAGTCCATAATTGGACTTTCTTTCTTTTTCTTTTTCTTTTTTTTTTGGGGGGGGGGGGCTTAAGAGATTGCCATATGAATTAAAGGAAATTGTAATAGAAGGCTACAAACTTGTAGCTATGCCTACTAAGTGCAAGGTTAGTTGATATCTTATCTTTTCTCCTTAGATTTCGATAAGACCTAAATGGGCTGCTAGGTCCATAAATAGGTTATGATTGATACTCTTGGGTTTAAGTATGGATTTAGAGAGATGAATCATGTCGTGACATGTTTTCAAACTAAAAAGTACGTAAATTATTTTACATATTAAACAAAGCGAGTGTATATACATAGAATATGTTCGAACAATTCAATAATAAAGTTATGTGATTGAATAGAAAAACAAGATCTAGTGTATAAGCTTATTAAAATTATGGGCTATTGCGCATATTATTATGGACAGAGTATTTCCATAGAGGATCTTTGAATTCAACAAGCACTTAAGTTGTTTAAATCATTTTTCATATAAAACAAAGGTAAAGTTTATATGCATTGCATATGTTTAAATAATTCAAGGTTGAAGTTCTATGAATATATAAAGAAATAGAATCCCAAAATATAAACTTCATTAAAAGAAATAGGTATAACATTATGTCTAGTATAGATATTATATTTGTAATATATCTTAAAATGGAATATATATATATATATATATTAAATATTTAAATAAAGGAGGCCACAAATGTAAATCATGTCATTGAATATTTTCAATTTCTAGTTTAAAAGAACAATTTCACAAGTATAAAATATTAATTAATATATATATATATATATAAAATAAGACAAGATACTCAGTTATTAATAATGTTAGGCTTTATTATTACTTTAGAACTTAAATTCGAAAAAAAAATGTTTAAAAATTTCTAAGATTAATAGATTGAAGGATCTATAGATGTGTTTAGAAGTGGTGGATCTAAACCGAAACACATAGAAATGGATCAAATACCAAGTTACCAGTAGTATGGGTAATGAGGATAGAAAGTAGTAATAGTAATCACAAACTTATTAACAAAAACTAATCATGTGAATTGATCAAACAAATAAAAAAACACCAACCTTTCCTTTTAGCTCAATGTAAAAATCATTTAGTTGATGAAAGAAAACTAACTAAAAGGCTAGTCAAACTAGTAATGAAAAAGAAACCTTCATAGAGTTATAAAGGAGAGAGTATGGTTCAAGAGGTATCACAAAGTTGCATAGACATCTTATTAACAAAAACTAATCCTTTGATCCAACTAAACAAATAAAAAAATGCTAATCTTTCCTTTCAACTCAATGTTAAAGAATTTACACTTTATTTGACACGAGGGAAGAAATGAAGAATAAAATAATATAGAAGGAAAGAATATTAAAGAAAAGAATTATAAGAGTATTTGATTGCTTTCAATATGTTTTGATAATGGAGGGAAGAAAAATAAAATGAATCTATATAATTACCAATTTAACTATTATCTTTTTCTAAAATAAATGGAGTCTTAAATAAAGCAAGTATGTATGCATATAATATGTTTGAATAATTTACTAATAAAGTTCTATGAATGTATAGGGAAACAAGATGTAACATATAAGCTTATTAAATTATGGGTAATTGTGCATATTGAGTATTAACAAAAATTGATCAGACTAACTGAAGAAATTGGAAAATGCTAACTTTTCCTTTTGGCTCAACATCAAAATATTTATGGTTCATTTATTTTTTAAAATACAATAGATAGGAAATAGAAAAATTATGCTTTAGAAATGACTATTATACAAATTGGATAAGAACTTTTATTTTGATATTTATTTTAATTTTTTTATTATAAAAAATACTCATTCTAATATTTATCTTATTAATTATAATATTAAGTTAATAATATAAATAAAACTATTAACTAATTTTTATTTCTATTACAGAGAAAAGAAAAATGAAAATTATCAATATAATCATAAAAAATAATAATAAAAAGGAAAAGTAAAAAAAAAAAAAAAATTAGGGACAAATCGATAATTGCAATCTCTTTCCTTCCTTTACCTCTTCTTTCTCTTCTTTTGAGAAGGGGAAAAAAAAAGTTAGCCCCACGAAAACAATTATTTCCCTTTTCCATCCTCCTCTACTTTCCCCCAAATTAGAAAATTTCCCCACTATTTCTTTCCATTTTCATTCTTCCCCATCCCAACATAAAGCCAGTATCTTCCTATCCAAATTTGAAGAAAACATAGTGGCAAGAGATGGGTATTGATTTAAAATTACAAAAACTCCCACATTATTTAAGTTTAGGATAATATGATTTATAAAATAACTTATTTTTTCTTTATTTCTTTTATATAATTAAAAAAATGAGAAAACTTTCTTTTATTTCTTTTTAATTAACTCAACATAAAATGAAAGTCAATTTTTTTTTTCTTTTCCTTTCTTTTCTTGTGATTTCCACTTAGCCTTTCAAAAATTTGCCAAACACAGTGCAATTAGAGAAGTAGCCTGCCATACTAGTAGCTGAAAAGAAACCTCCATAGAGATAGAGAGAACAGAGTGGACATAGAGATTGAAAGAAGAGACAATGGTTCGAGAGGTATCAGAAAGCTGCATAGACAGCTTATTAATCGAAATGGTATCTTCTTATTCTAACCAATTCTACGCCGACAAGCCGGAACTCGCTGCTCGGCGGATCGAAGCAATCGGCTTCCAAGTCGGCCACCAGCTCTCCGAACGGTACCATACCTAGCCAACGGAATTCTTCACATTTACGGTCTTATGGGTGTTGATCATGATTTGATTGAAAATGATACTTTATGTTCAGATCGTATCTCCATGATTTCATATTCTTATGCCAGTTAAATTAGGGATTTTTCTTTTTCTAGATTTTGACATTAGGGTTTTATCAAGTAGTATATATAGTTTATAATGTTGGGGTGATCTCAAGTTTGAGTCCTTCATAGATCCGTAATATCATTTGGAATCCGTTGCTTACTGTCAGTGGCGGACTCTGGATTTTTCACCATTGAGCGAGAGGCTAAATAAAAGTGTAGGAGGGGAAAATAGATAAATTGATTTGCACTTCCATAAAATTTTTAGGGAGAATTTTTGGAAAATTTGAAGCTCATCACGGGTCACCTGAGCCTTGACCCCCTGGTGAATTGGCGGACCTGAGATTTCACCCATAGGACAAGCCGTAGTAAGAAAAGAATAGGAGCAAAACTATAAATTTAACAGATTAATGGTTAGATTTGTAGAAAATTTTCATCAAGTGTGATTTTTGGAAAAATTCTGAAGCTCATAAGGTCACCACCGGAGTGTTTTGACGATGGTTTGAGAGAAGGAGCTCAAAGGAGCTAACTCGAGCATTTTTTGAATAAAAAAAGCCTATACAGTCACCAGGTTGTTCCTTAGAAATCAACGTGAACAGTTTGCTTGTGGAATGCGATTGTTTGTGCTGAAAATGTTTTCCTATGCTTGTTGCCACTGTCCTTAGGACCATTAACTACCAGTACCGTCTATTAGTGTTCACTGTAGATTATTGACTGTCACTAATTTATTGGCCAGCTATGTTTCCACTGTGATATTGAGCTATCACCAGCAGTAACACATGCCACACACAGGAAATTTTCTTGAACTTAATTTTTGGGAAATTATTTTTATTGCAAATATTTTTCCAAAATGAGTATATTTCATTTGAAACAAGTATATCCTTAACTGGATTGTTATTCAAATAGGGAGTTCATATATCAGAGGGATTGCTAAGATCAAGTAGCCTCACCTCGCACTTTTGACTCCTTGTTTATGCAATCCCAAGCTTGAGTTGTGGAGATTCGCAATTTCATTTGAAATTGCTTGCTTAGCTAATGACATAAAATTGTAGGGCACGGTTGTTTTACATTTTTTTTCTTGGATGCTGCACAATTGTTTCACTGAAAGACATTTTCCAGGTTTCTTTGCTAGTTGATGCTTAAAAAAAAGGTTTAGATTAGATAATTCCATGGATAATGTCCTACTGAATCCACTAGTACAGGATGAGAGTGGTGAAATAGTGAGGGTCTAATAAAATACTCTGTTACGTAGTCTCCCGATCCCTGTGAATTTGATTCCTCTCTCACTAGTTGTTAGTATACTAAGTTATTATGAGCCATGTATCACCCTTACCAACCTCTTATTAAAAGTAAGAACATATTGAATTTGACTATATGTTATTTCACAGAATTAACCAAATATGGTCTAATGGTTAAACATATTCTTACACTGATCACCATTTTTGGCGATGGGCCATTGCCGCCACCATTAACCTTGAATGACATGCAACACCTTTGACAATCACCAAGACATTGGGTAGTATCCAGCAGTTTGCCATTGCATTATTCACTGTGAACAACATTAACATGGTTCTTTGTTTTCAGATATCTCCATTATGATAATACTATATTCAAAACCAATGCATCCACAATTTTTTTTAATGGATTTAATTGGCTAACACCGGTTACACTAAACTCCTATAAGATCTTTTTATTGGTTAAGTGCTAGTGGCTTTTATGGAAGTGGAACCGAGCCCTCATGCAGTTTCTCATAAGGTTGAGCCAAAACCTTGGTGTTTTTTTTTTCCCATATTATTATCAGTACTTAGATCCAGAGATTTTAGACCAACTCATTTACTATTACATTCATCAACTGTTGCAGATCATTTTGGCAGGTTTTGTTGGCATTATGTTTCATGGCTTAGACAGTGATGGAGATTCTGAACAGAATTTTCACGTGTGTGGTTCTTAGTAAAGATGTGGATTTTTGTCAAATGTAATGGCACTTTATATATTTGTTAAAATGTTTTGGAATCCTTTCTTCTTTTCATGGCATGCACATGTCTTTTTCAATGCAACACTTATCTGTTTCTTATAAGAAAGGGAAACCTTGAATTAGGTTCCTAGTTCTGTTGTTCAATTTTGATGTTTACATTTGCCTGCTTAGGGCATCAGGTGTAATAATATTCCAGTGGTTCGTCATCCTCTTGTGTTATATCCTGAGGTGGTTAAGCTAATATTTCATTGCCAAATAGGTATACAGTGGAGCACCCTCGATTCACTGATCATCTAGAGGCGATCAAGTTCATATGCAAAGACTTCTGGTCGGAACTTTTCAAGAAGCAGATAGACAATTTGAAAACAAATCATAGAGTAAGATCATTTTTAATAATCATATGACTATACCTAGTTCATAGATGGAGTACATGTTAAAAGTACTTTTCTGTATCTTAGGGAACCTATGTTTTGCAAGATAATCGTTTTCGATGGCTATCACGCTTGTCTATTGATCCATCATTAGAAGCGCCTGGTAATTCCCAAGATAGTGAGAGCAAGGCTGCACAAGCAATGAGTATGCATCTCTATTTTCCATGTGGAATCATAAGGGGAGCTCTTTCAAACTTGGGTATCCCTTGTGCAGTTTCTGCAGATATTTCCAACCTTCCTGCCTGTAAGTAATCCATTGATGACAATCTTTTGCTACAGTTATTTTTGTGTCCCATTTGTGGATTGTCCAGACGTTATACATTCATTGTTTGGTTAAGCAATGGTTTCTTTGATTTTCTATTATTTATGTTGTAGTCAGCACTGCACTAGTTTTCTTATTCCTTGTGTCCTGTTGGCTGTGTTATTGTGGACTTGTCAGGATGTTATATATGGCTTTTGACTATAATACTTGTCTGGGTATACCTGTGATGGCATTCATGCTAATCATATCAACAGTTTGCTTTTGTAGTCCCGATTACTTTGCCTATTTTGACCTCAAGTTATATGTATGTGCCTTATTGACAGATACATATAACTAATAATCACCATTTGCACCCCTTAATTTTCCCATATGCATTATCAAGAGTCTATGTATTTGGTTCCTAGGTAAGTAAAGAGGAAAGTGGCTTGTGTAGATATTCTTTATTCCTTGAATAGTTTTACCAGTGAGAATTGAAGACTCATGACAATATTAATCCACCCCAAAGATCCATAACACAGATCGACTCAAAGATTTTAGCGATTTAGTGAAATGTGGATGAAGTTGAAGACAACACTTCTAATCATTAGTTCTCTGAGCTTGATGTTTTTGTCATATGTGCGGATGGCATCAATAGCAATCATGATAATGCTCTTTTTAACTGATATATGGTGCAGAAAAAAGTTTGCGACAGCTAAATTTCTAGTGATTGCGGTTTATTTTTCTGATCTCATCCAATATATTCCTTGTCTTTATTGATAAATTGTTTTCTTTATGTTCTTTGAGGTTCATTACATTTGATTTCTTAATTTTTGGTACATACATTTGATGTTGCTAAGAGTCAGGGCTTGATGTGGGTTTCTTTTTTTGGCTCCTTATGAAAACTGGATATTGGAGCTTGTAAGTCCCCTATTCTGCACACTTTGGTGGTCTCTGCATGCAGAAGGTTATCAGTGGAGTTATCTATTATTTGGTAGAACTTCATGCTGTTTTTTGGCATCTTCTTGTCAACCAGTTCATGAGTGATTTCTGATTTGGAGAAACACTCCACCCACTTCCAGTCTGTACATATGTTGTGATATTTCATGTTTTAACCTAAAAATGCACCATATTTGCTTGTGCTTCACAAAATGTGATCTGCTCAGCTGTCTGATGTGCTCCCTTGCAACACTTACTTTTATAACAGGCTCTTTTGTGGTCCGGATAAAGGCTTAGCAAGCAGAACAATGGCCAGTACATGCAAAATTGGATGCATTCCTTAACATAATTGATATGTTTATTATTGGCTTTTCAATCTGAAAGAAAGTGGGAATGGCTGCATAGCAGAACTTTGGGAAGGGATCATACTTGATTGCTGAAGTATAGTGATGGAGGGATTTTTGCACATGCATTTATGTGTTGGTTATCATTGTAAAATGTAGTTTTTCCAAGATAATTTGATTATTGCCATTTTCTGCAGTGTCATTATCATCATATGGAAAGGATTAATACAAAACTCTTTCCTCATTTGAAGGCTTCTTTATGGATTGTGCTTCCATGCATATTTTTTTCTAGACATGCAGTCCTTGAAGCGGATTTAGAGAAGTTTGGGACATTTTCCACCATTGATTTTGCAGTTTCAATAGACTAGAGCTATTGATCGATACTAACGTTTGTTTCCAATTATATCAGTGATTGAAATCTTGATGATGCTTAGATCTGATTCAGAGTAATTAAACAGGGCTTGAAGCTGTCAAATTGGGTTTAACACTGAACAAATGGTTCTTCAAAACCTCAAGCAGTTAAATTCAAGTAATTAATAGAGAAAGAAGAGAATTCTAATGCATTATGATCACTCAATAGAAAAGGTATTAATACATAATAACGCAGGTGAAGACATCTAAATAGTAGGCACTTGAAAGGTTTGAAAGAAAACTTATCATCACCATACCCATCTGATGGGGAATCTGATGGGAACCCCCTCCTAGAGGTCAGGTTAAACCGAATTCAGATGATTCATTGCTGGTGAATGAGCGATAGGTATCTACAGGAGCATCAGAGATGGAAATGGAATGTGAATACCAGGATATTCTAAAATTTTAGGGAAAATGTCCATATATTAACCTAATTTTGGGCTCTTCATCTAGGTTTAACCTATTTCCAAAGAATGAATTTTCAGAAAATCATAATTGTGATAACAGACTTATTGGTAGTATTCCGGCGATTATTAAGCAATAACCTGGGTGATTTCGGGCCCAATATTCTTCTCTTGTGGACGTTGCTGCTGTTGGAATTTGAATAAACTAAACTGTACCACTGCTACAGGGAAGTGAATCGTATTGCAGGTGCCTTGGCGCATTTTGGGTGACCATCTGGTTGAAAATGAAGACTTATATTGTATTTAATTGGCAAAATGAAATAAGATAAAAATAAAATTATGATTCCTAATAAATGAAATAAACAAGAATTATTACTTCGTTAGGTTGGACTAGAAAACATACGAATAACAAGATGGGAATAGATTTTAAAAAAAAGAAAAAGAAAAAACCAAAAATCCTTACTAATTCTAGTCTCAACTGTCATCCCACCTAGCTTCGATCCACTTGAAACCTCACCCCAAGCCACCACCTCAGTACCTCGTCACCAAGCTGCTTAGGTTCAAGCTCATGTAGGTTCAACATTCTAGATGTCGTTTGAGTTAAGGCTTGTGTTGGGTTCGCCAGTCTTGTGGTTGCGCGAGTTCAAGGTCACTTAGCTTCGATGGTTTACTGGAAGCATAAGTCTAGGCTCATGTAGGCTTGATGGGTTTAGTTCTCCAATGGTTAGAGGTGGTCTGGTATTTATTTGACTCAAAGTGATTCTATGGTATGGTACCCGATGGTTACACAACTCAAGTGATAGGTTAGGGTTGGGGCCATGGCTCAGCTAGTAGATTGATTTGAGATTTGGATAGGCTTTATGGGTAAGGTATGAAAATATATGAGTAACTATTACTTAGATTATAAAAAGTAATTATAATTTACTTAATAAGTAGAAATAGCACTTATATAGAATATCAATTTCGTAGATGATCAAATATAGGAATAGTCTTCTAAAAGAAAATATTATTATGTTTTCCCCCAAATAAGGTGAAAAAGGTGTAGGGAGTAATGTCTCTTCTCTCCAATAATCAGCCATAAATTTGATTTTGTATTGTTTGTAATATTACTAATATTGAATGAATTTCCTTTCTTCCCGAAATAAAAAAATAAAATAAAATAGACTGTCATAAAATTACAATTTAATACTACTTGATGGTCAAAATATCAGGAAAAAATGTATTAAAAGTTAAGTTTTTCTCTTTTTTTTGAATTATAATTTAAAAATTTTTATTTCAAGACCTAATTTTTTAAAAATATATCAAAATAGAATATCTGTTACATTAGGTATTGAAATGGTATAAATAGAACATAAATTATAAAATAAAAAAAAACTAGAAAACAATGGAAATACCTAATTTTTTCTTTTTTTTTAGGACCTCCATTGTTGTATTTTTTTTTTCATTGTAAGTCTATATTTTTATGTTTTACCATTTTCAGATAATACTTGTAAATGAGGGTAAAAGATGACTTATTTTTTTAAAAAAAAAATTAGGTCCTAAAATGAAAAAAAAAACACGTCCTAAAATAGAAAAAAGAAAAGAAAAACTTAGGTCTTTTAGTATTTATCTAAAAAACATTCCTAATTAATTTTTAGCAGAAGAAACCATTATCGCAATTGTATCTTTCAAATTATATAATTAGTTTTAGATAATATATATATATTGGCCAAAAGATAAAAAAAATAAAAATTATCAACCTATTCCATTATGGACGTCGAATGTCTTTGACCAATCAGACATGTACACGTACGCCCATTTTCCTACATGCCTAAAGCTCCCTTCTTTGCCAACTTTGGTATTCCCATACCTGACCAGTGACCGCCTTGTTTCCTTAATAAAATATAGGTACTTCATTGCTTAAACGAGGTTAGGTGCTTATTGCAAGCATCATTACTTGCGCCATTTTCTTTTAATTTAAGCTTATAGTTTTAGGAGTAAAGCAACTTAAAATGCTGACATTAACAACACACTAAGAACCATTGATAAAGATATACCCAGCAAGACCATAAGACCTGTGCTGTCACAATATCAAGAAGCAATTTCCATTCCCAGCACCCGAAGACCCTAAATTTACTAGGGCTTTCTTTAACCTCAAACCAGGTTCATGTTTCTTCGCGCTCTCGCTTCACTCTGCACGATACTGCTTTGTATTGTTAGTTAGAAAAACATCATTGTTTGATCGTTCTCATTGTTTGTTTGTTTTGTAATTTCTTTTGTTTATGAATATGGAGGATGAGGTAAAGAAAGTTTGGTTGATGAAAGAGAATGTGGTTAGATTGTGTAAGCAGCTAAATGCACAGTCTTCTTTACTGTATCTGTTCACTCTTCAGTGGAAAGATTTAGAGGAGTATATTGATGGTCTTCAAAAGGGTATAGAGGATAGGTATGAGGAGGTTAAGGTTTTGGAGAGAGAGGTTGAAGGGAGGCGTAAAGATGTTGAGCTGAAAGAGAGTGAAATGAGTTGGGTGAAGAGGAAAATGGAAGAGTATGAAGCGGAGGTCGTTAAAATGGAAGGAAAGATAGGCTCTTTAGAGAAGGTTATTGAAGAGAGGAGTAATGAGTGTGAGGAGAAGGAGAAAAAATTGGGTTTGGTTCGAAACGTGCTTGAAGAGTGTAGTCTGAGTGTAGTTGCCAAGGAAAGTGAGCTTAGGGATTTGATGAGTTCGATTGAGAATTGTTCCAGTGTTTTTAGTTTGACGAAGGAATTGGAATTATTGAATAAGGGAGTTAATGAGCGTCATGAGGAGCTTTTTTTGAAAGAAAAGAAGCTAGCTTTGAACGAAGGTTTGTTTCAAAAATGTTGCAAGAACGTAGATTTGGAGAGTAAGAAGTTAAAGTCAATGCAAAAGATGCTTTGTGAATGCTGTGGGGAGCTTGAGTTGAAAAGGAGAAAACTGGGTTTGGTTGAGAAAGCTCTTGAGGAGAGTGAAATAAGATGTAAGATGAAAATGCAGGAGTTGGATTC
This sequence comes from Laguncularia racemosa, assembly GCA_037954665.1. Taxonomy (NCBI): domain Eukaryota; kingdom Viridiplantae; phylum Streptophyta; class Magnoliopsida; order Myrtales; family Combretaceae; genus Laguncularia; species Laguncularia racemosa. The sequence goes on from JBBMOL010000153.1 coordinate 645,722, forward strand.
ACTCGAAAAGTCAATTGAAACATGCTCTAGTGAACTTCAGAGAAAGGAGAAGGAACTTGCTGGACTTATGAAATTGGTCGATGAATGGGTCGGAGATTTCCATTTGAAGGTGGCCCATCTTAATTCAGTCCAAAGTTTGATAGAGAAACGCAGTGAGGAGCTTAAGTTGGTGGAGAAGCAGTGTGAGGAAATGCAGAAGCAAGTGAAGGATTGCATGGACGAGCATGCCACGAAGGAAAAGGAATTAGGAGCCATCGAGTTATTCATAAAGAAGCAGTTAGAAGAATATAATTCAAAGGAGGAGAAAGTAGCAAGCCTTGGAAAGGATGAAATAAGTTACCAAGCTGACATTGAGTTGAAAAAGGAAGAGGTTGCTTTGGCACAGGGAAAACTTCAACAAGCTTCAGAAAAACTTGCCTTAAAAGAACAGGAATTAGAAGCAATCTGTAAATCTCTCAAGGGACATCATGCCGAGATTGAGTCAAGAGAGAAATATCTAAGGGGAGTCAACAATAAGATAAGAAAACATCAGAAGGAGCTTCAATTGAAAGAACAACAATATGCTTCCATCGAAATATCAATGGGTCAGTGCTCTCAAGAGCTTGGTTCCAAAAAGAAGGAACTTGCTGAAATTGAGGTATCCTTGAGAGAATGCTCTGATGAACTTGAATCCAAACAAAAAGAGCTTAAGTTGGTTGAAGAAAGTACAAGCAAACTACTCGAAGAGCTTAAAGTGAAGGAGAAAAATATACATTCACTTGAAGCTTCTGTAAATGAACAGTCCAAAATCCTTGAGAGAAAACAGGATCAATTTGAGCAGAAGCTTAAGGAGTTTGAAGTACAAAAAAAGTGGCTCATTTCACTCAAGCAATCAACAGAGAATCATGAAAGGCAAATGGGATCAAAAGAAAAAATTGATACCATTGGCTTTGAAGCAAAGGAAGAAGAAACAGAACGTCCTTTGGAAGCTAGCAGTATGAAGAGTTTACATCTTTTGTCATGGGAGCATTTGGAGGAGCATGATGGTGTTTCTACAGAACTTCTTTCCACCCTAAAAGCATCAACTGATCCTTCTCGGTTTGCATTAGATGCATTGCAAGAGTTGCGAGAAGATGAAAGAGTTGATGTCTGTGCAATTAGAAAATGTTTGTTGTTAGAGCATTTGATGAGTATTATGCTGCAGGTCAAGCCTTCTGTGCGGAAAGTTGCAATGACATTAGCAGTTGAATGGAAGCGAAGATGAAAATCTTGCCGGAGCATTATTCCTTGACTGTTTTGGCTTTCTTACAGCTTTTAGCTGTTTACAGATTCTGCTCTGTTTATCCTGCAAATGAGCTTGGGGATCTCCTTAAGTTGGTCTCTGGTTATAGAAACATTAATCAATTGCACCAGGCCCTTGGACTCACGAAAGAGTCCCCTGGTAAGGAATGGACCCTATATATCAATCAAATTATATTAAGGCATCAAATCAATATGGGAATTCTAGCTATTGCAACATGATATCTCACCGTTTTTATTTGGTTTACTTTCATCTTTTTCAACTTGTACATAATGAAACTAAATGGCGAACTCTAATGCCTTGTTTGGTTAAATTCCATGGAGTCCAATTTGTTCTTATTTTTTGTGAGAGCTTAGTGAGAATGTGAATGAGTAGATGGCAAAATGTTCATCCGTTACTCCTAATGCTTTGAAAATCTATTCCTTCTCAAACTCTTGAATGGGCAAGGAAATGAAGACAATGAGTGATAATTTTTATCCCTACCTCACGTATGCACTGAGCTTTCCTTAATAATACAAATTGGATTCCATGGAATTATTCAAACGAGGCCAAAAGGCCATGTTTTATGAGCCCATGACTTGTGCGAGGTTCATTCACATGTTCTCTTCTACAGGAGCACCATGGAATATTTCTAATATACTTTCAGCACCTTATAGATTAATATACATGTTAGGTTCCTTCTAAGCAAACGGAGTGACCAAGAATTTTCCATATAGCATGACATTCTTCACATTATAAATTGATGTTGTAACTTTTACATATCAAATGAAGTTCTATCTTTTTGTTTCGTACCGCTCATCAGAATATTGGATTATGGCATAACTATACTTATAGTGGCGTATATTACTCATTGAATTGTCTATGATGGTTTTCTTTTCGTGCAAGGTTTTTGTGGTACAACCTCTCCAGCTGCAGTTCCAAATCAGTCCACCCCTGTTTCTAGTGCCCAGGCATTTTCTACTGCAGATGGACCAAATTCATCACAATCATACAATCAAAGACCTCAGGCATCTTCTATATGCTTGGGCTATAATTTGACTTTTGTTGTACTAGCAGTATGGTTCTTGTTCTGTCATGAAATGTGATTTGAAATTGTTTTTCTATTTAGGCAGGGAAGAGGACAAAGGAACTTGCTAAGAAAAGGAGGTTTGATTATGATATACTGCAAGGAAGAGGAGGTTTTACTCAGTCCTAATGAGGTTCATCACACCCCATCTCATGCTCAGCTGCCAACAGCTCCACCTGCTCAACCACCATCGGAAAATACAAGAGGCACATTGTTATCTGGTTCTAGTTTGTGATTGAATATGTGTTCTTCCCATGGGCCAAAAAAAAGGAGGAATGCAGACTCTTTCCAGCAGGAATGAACATCTAAGCAACAGTTTAACGTACCATTTTGAAGTAGGTAATTATACAGGCAGCAGTTATAGTGGACTTGACTTGCTTGTATGTAACAAAGTGGGCTTGTTGATTGATATAACGCAAAGGGTTTAGTTACTTTTAACATATAGTAAAGTCACATGTTTTACTTCACCATGTGTGTCATGTGTTAGGGAAAAAACTACTATAAGCCTGCGATTTTGTAGAGTAAACTCAGGGTAAAAATGTATTTAAATACCTTCTGTGTGATACTTGTATCTTACTGTGATTATATTGACTACTAATGTAAGAATGTTAACTTTGTTTCCCTTTAGCCGGTGGTGGAACCTAAGAAATGATATTTTTAGGTGCAGAGTCTTTTTTTTTTTTTTTTTTAAATATTTATTTTTTCACATTCAATTAAATACCACAACACACGCGATTTACTTTCGTGCCAAAATGTACAGAGGTGTAAAGGTCAGTGATTTGGTTCTGTATTGCTTCAATTAAAAGTATTTTGAAAAACATTGATCATATGTATGATTTTTTTTTTTTGAAATTGATTTGATCTACTTTTAGAAAAGAAGACTTATTCAATTATAAGAAAGTCAAAATAAAACGCAAATGGAATAAATGGTCACACAATTCAATAACACGATATAAGTTTTATTATATTTTTTTTCGTTTTCAGATTTATATTTTAAAAATATTTTTATTTCAGAATCTAAGTTTTTAAGAATTGATTAAAATAGGGTCTTAGTGCCATTAAAGTTAGCTGATGAAATTAAAAAAAAAAAATGGGTTCTAAATTTAATTTTTAAAAAATTAAAAGAAAAAACTATGGAAGTGGCTGATTTTTTTTTTTTTCAGTTTTTTCATTTTAGGACTTAGGTTTTTTTTTTTTTTTTCAATTTAAAACCTGTACTTTATGTCTTTTCATTTTAGCACATGATTTTTAATAAAGCTTGTAACGGAATGTAAAAGGAATTTTATTTTGATTTTTTTTTTAAATTTAGGTCTTGAAATATACAAAAAATAATAAAAATCTAGATCTTAAACGAAAAGATAGAGAATTTTTAGATCTTTTTAGTGTATTTATCACCAAAATATCCCTAACTAAATTTTACTATGGAAAAACTATTATTGTAATTATATCTTTCAAATTTTATAATTAATTGTAGAGAGGAAAAAAAAAATACTATAAGCTAACAAAACTTCTTTGATAACACTATTAGAACTAGGGTTGGCAATGTAGGATTAAATTCACCAATCTAGATACAATATAATTATAAATGAGTTTATATAAGTAAAATTTAATATGATTAATAAATAAACTAAACTTACTTGTATTTATTTATAAATGTTTCAAGTGTAAGTTTAACTATTTAACTTATTTACAAATCTATTTAATAAATGAGTCTGTAAACATATTAGGGTCTTAATAAATTGGGATTTACAATATTTATAATTTTATTTTATACATCATTTTGTACTTGCTCTAATCTCTTCTCTAGTTCTTGCCTCAATAGATTTCTCTCTTTCTTTCTCTCTAATGCCATCTATTGCTACCTTATCATTATTCTCTCTCTTTTTTTTACTCTAGTATTAATGTAACACTACTTAATTTTGGATTTTTTTTTTCTATTCTTTGACTTCATTAGTAAAATCACTTAATATAGAAAATAGAAATCGGATTTGGTGTATATATTAGTTTTTGTTTAAGTAAATCGCAACATTCTAAACATTAATTAGATAAAATAATCAAAACATAATTTTTTAAGTTATTTTGATAGCACTACAGATTTGAATCCACGGTTAAATTCTTAAACTAATATATTTTCATCATATTTATCTATACATTTAGTTTAGAAATTAGAAAAATGTCTTTACAAGTATTTTTATAATTTTTAATATATTTTCATAATAAGTATTTAGTAAATTAAAGACAAAATAAAAATTGCTTTTATAGTAGCTATCTTTTTTTTTTTTCGTGGGTGGTGTTTTTGCCATTACTTGTTTATGATCCAAAAATAAAAATAATTGATTATATTCACAAAGTTTTATTATAGTAGCTTGGAAATGGAGTGGAATAATCAATATTCAAATATTTTTTCTTTTTATTAACTTAAACATACTTTTAATTAGAGACTTCATAGTTATGATATATTTATTTTAGATTTTTTTTAAAATTTCAATTCATATACAAAAGCAACTTACTAAATAGATTAGATTATGGGTTTAATTTTTAAACACGACATTGGCATAAATCCTTAGCTCTAAGAGAATTTCTCAATTAATATTGATGGCAAATTCATATTTTTTTTTTCTACTGTGGCCAATCATACATGGACAAAGTACGTCCATTTTTCCTGGATGCCTAGGTTCTGGATTTGAATCTCTAAATTTATTTTCTTAAATTTATCTTAAAAAAAAAAATACCGTAGAAACAAGTGTTTAAAAATCTAGATAATATATACTTAGATATCATTCCCATGTTGTTAGCGATCTTTTAGTATTCCTTAACCTACTGATGTTCTTCCACGTACATACCAGAAAACATAATAACACGGTGTCAAAAAACGACTCGTTTTTCCTATGATACCAAACATTAATCTCTCCAAAGTCTTCATTCCCAGAAACCCAAACCCTAACTTTTTACCAGGGTCTTCTGCAACCTCTAACCAGGTTCATATTTCGTTTTCATCACACTCTCGCTACAGTTTGCATGATACTGCATTATACTTTTAGCTTGTAAAACCTCGTCATTTGATCATTGTCATTATTTGCACCCTTGTAATTTTTTTTTTAATTTTTTAATATGAATATGGAGGACAAGGTAAAGAAAGTCGGGTTGATGAAGGAGAATGTCGTTAGAATGTGTAAGCAGCTAAATGCAGAGTCTTCTTTACTTTATTTGTTCACTCTTCAATGGAAAGATTTAGAGGAGTACATCGATGGTGTTCAAAAGGGTATAGAGGGTAGGTATCAGGAGGTTAAGGTTTTGGAAAGAGAAGTTGAAGGGAGGCTTAAAGATGTTGAACTGAAAGAGGGTGAAATCAGTTCCGTGAAGAGGAAAATGGGGGATTGTGAAGCGTCCTTAAGTAAGCTGTTGGAAGAACTCAATTCGAAGGAGGGGCAAGTAAAGGATGCATCAAAGCACCAAATTGAGATTGCCTTGAAAAAGGAAGGGGTTGCTTTGTCAGAGGGAAAAATCGAACGATTTCTCAAAATACTTGCCTTAAAAGAACAGGAATTTGAGGCAATCTGTGAGTCTCAAAAGAGACTTCATACCGAGATTGAGTCAAGAGAGAAATATTTGGAGGGTGTCGACAATAAGATTAGAAAACTTGAGAAGGAGCTTCAATTGAAAGAACGACAGTATGCTTCCATCCAAATATCAATAGGTCAGTGCAATCAAGAGCTTGATTTGAAAAGGAAGGAGCTTGCTGAAATCGACGTATCCATGAGAGAATGCTCAGATGAACTCGAATCCAAACAAAAGGAGCTCAAGTTGGTTGAAGAAAGTACAAGCAAACTATTAAAAGAGCTTAAAATGAAAGAGAACAGTATCCATTCACTTGAATCTTCAGAATATTTCTTGGAACCCAGGAGTAGGAAGAGTTTGCAGTTTTTGTCATGGGAGCATTTGGAGAAGCATGACGGTGTTTCTACAGAATTTTTTTCTACCCTCAAAGCATCAACTGATCCTGCTCAGTTTGCATTAGATGCATTGCAAGGGTTTTCCCGCATTAATTCACCGAATGAAGATGAAAGAGTTGACATACGAGCAATTATAAAATGTTTGTTATTAGAGCATTTGATGAGTACTATGCCACAGGTTAGGTCTGCTTTGCAGAAAGATGCAATGACATTAGCAGTTGAATGGAAAGAGAAGATGGAAATCTTGCTGGAGCATTATTCCTTGACAGTGTTGGCTTTCTTACAGCTTGTAGCTGCCTACAGATTCTCCTCTGCTTATCCTGCAAAGGAGCTCAGGGATCTCCTTAATTTGGTGTCTGGTTATAGAAATATTAATCAATTGCGCCAGGCCCTTGGACTCATGGAAGAGTCCCCTGGTAAGGAATGGACCCTATATGACAATCAAGTTATATTGTGGCATCAAATCATTAGCATGATCTTAGCTTTTTATTTAATTTACTTTTCATCTTTTTCAGCTCATACATAATGAAACTAAATGACAAACCATCTGGCCTCATTTGGTTGAATTCCAAGGAATTGAATTTGTCCTTGTTATTAATGTGAAGGCAGATCACAAAATGTTCATCTGTTACTCTTAATGCTCTGAAATCTTATTCCTCTCTCTCACTTGTGAATAGAATTTCAAGGATTTGGAAGCTATGAACAATCATTTTTATACCTACCCTCACATACGCACCAAGCTTTCGTTAATAATGAATATTGGATTCCTGGAACTTATCAAACGAGGCTTAAATGCCATGTCTTATAAGCCCATGACTTGTGTGAGGTTCATCCACACATTCTCTCTTCTACAAGGGCTAAGTCAAGTGTTATGGAATCTTTCTATCATGCTTTCAGCACCTTATTGATTAATGCACATATTAGTTTCCTTCTCTGCAGTGGAGTGAGACCTAGAATTTTCCATATAGCATGACTTAGTAACCATGTTAGGTTCCTTCTCTGCAGAGAGGGGTGACCAGAATTTTCCATATAGCATGACATCTGCACATCAGAAATTAATGTTGCAACTTTTACATATCCAATGCATTTCTATCTTTACATTTCATCCCGCTCCTCAGAGTATTGCATTATGGCATGACCAGGCTTATGGTGACCTATTACTCATTGAACTGTCTATGATGGTTTTCTTTTCATGGTACAATCACTCCAGTTGCAGTTCCGAACCAGTCCACCCTTGCTAGTAGTACCCAGGCATTTTCTACTCCAGATGGACCAAATTCATCACAATCATACAGTCAAAGCCCTCAGGTATCTTCTATATGCTTGGACTATATAATTTGATTTTGTTGCATTAACAATTTGGTCTTTGTTCTGTCATGAAATGTGATTTGAATTTGTTTGTCTATTTAGGCAGGAAAGAGGACAAAGGAGCTTGCTAAGAAAAGGAGGTGTGATTTTTATATGCTGTGAGCAATCGGAGGTTATACTCAAAGTACTAATGAGATTCATCACTCCCCATCTCATGCTCAGCTGCCAACACCTCCACCTGTTCAACCACCATCGGACAATATGCAAGACGCGCACACATCTACCCCTGGTTTCCAAAGATAGCGCAAGAAGGCATTCTTATCTGGTTGTGAGTCGTAACTGAATAAGTGTTCATTCGATGCACATACTGGCAGCTGTATTGTGACTTGACTTGCTTGTATTTCACAAAGTGGACTTTGTTGATATGTACAAGGTTTAGTTACTTTTGACACTCAAACGTGATATTACCTAATTTTCTACCCAAATTCCATCCATTCATGTTGTATTTTTTGTCCTGGGTAGCTTCCATCAACTGATTTGCTTATGGATCGAACTTAAACTTTATTTTCTAACATTGAAAACTTTGATATTTATTACTTTAAAATAAGATGATTCACCAATCGGATTAAAAAAAAAAATTACTTTTTTTTCATAATAAAGTATTATTCAAAAGTTAAATTTCACGTCAAGCATATGGATTAAAAAAAAAAAAGAAAGAAAAAAGTACCAAATTAGGATAGGTGGACAATTTATTCAAGCGAAGAAAGGTATAATAAACATGCATTAGCAAACCATAAATCTTTATTGCTCATCCTTTCTAGAAATCTTTATGTGATAATCGCTTCCTAATTTCAGGAATGGATTTTGACTCACTTCTCCTCCCTTGAGCTTAGTCCATCTGGAAATCATTTGAATTTAGTGGTTAATGAATATATCCATATACTTAGGCATTAGAATTAATACCTAGTTATCGTCTAAACATCACGTCAAATTTCTTTCGGATTTAGTATAACTATGTGAGAGTGAAATGAAGATAAATTGGATTTTGCTTGTTCATATATATATATATTATATATGTAAATAAGAATGTAATCATAGTGAAGAGTGGGTTGTAATAAGGTATCCTTCTTGATCAATTCGATAAAAATCCTATTGGATCAAACTTTATAGGATTTAGGATCGAGTTTTAAGATATGAAATAAAACTTAATTGGGTTTAAGGTCAAGTTATGGGATCTAGAGAAAACCTGATGAGAAAACTCGACTCGATTTAAAAAAAAAAATAATAAATTAATATTATAATTTATAATCGATATATTTTATTTTATTATTTTTATTTTTAATTTCTCTATTCTTTTTATCATAAGTAAATTAATAATAAATTAAAGAAATAGCATATAAAAATAAGTTAAAATATATAAAAAAAAGATTTAATCACCATTCGGATTGAGTTCGAATTGCTTCATTTGTTAATTGAGTTGGGTTCGGGTCGGGTAAAAAAAAACCTTATTGAGTTGGGATAGGTTTTGGGCATATAAATCCTTTGCTAGGTCGGGTTTGGGTTTCAATGAACATGTTCCAAACTTGACCTATTTACATCCCTATATGTAAAATATGTATGATATGGGGCTATAACTGAGTGGTGTTTGGCATAGATTTTATAAAACTAGAACCCTATTTGATGTCAAATAGGCTTGAAATCCTATGTGGTTTTTAAAACAAGATTCGAAATCCATTCCAAAACCTTATAAGATAATTGTTTGAGTTAGATAGATTGAATATCCTCTTTTTCTTGATAAATAATATTCATATGATGTTTATCTTAATATTATAATATTAATTATATTTATCTTATTAATTTTTAACAGATCCGGTTAGGATTTTAAAATAAAATTCAAAACCCATTCAAAAACTCTATGAAAAGTTATTTACAGAATACATATCATATTAGACAAATTGGATGCTTTATAAGAACTTATCTAATTGATCCCTAACACGATAGAAAATATGAAGTTTATGCAGGTACCTGTAATTCTTAACCATCGCATGAAGGAAACATGCCAAGAAAGCTTTACTAAATTGAGCCCCTGCACAAGGTCGTCCTCCTCCCCCAAATGGTATAAATTGCTTTCCTATCAAGCTTGCATTACCATCTTGAAAAAAAAAAAAAAAATCAAATTACCTATTAAAAGAAATGGCTACTCTGGGATCAATTTTCATAAAGTTAAGCATATTGATTCGATCAATATACCATTTTATTATTAATGAAAATAATGTTAATTGATACCTCAAGAAACCTATTAAGATGTCAAGTAAAGAAATTTCCACCTTTCCATGTATTTATTGCTAAAGCGTCTAATTACTATAAGAAAACATGAAAAGCTTTTCCACCACATTTATAACACGTGTTCCAATGTGCCCACATAAACACTATATTAGTAATTAAATACTCGTTTATATGGATAAATAAACCAATAATCTAAATAAGGGGAAGTGAGTATAAGATGAATAGGATATGAGACTCTGTCCGTACTTTATCTTATAAGGTATATATTCCTAAATTTTAAAACCAGAAACTATTTTATAACGTCTTAGAACTATTCTATACTTTGTATCCTATAAAACTTACATAGTATAAGATATCATATGGAACTTATAAATTTCGTCTTTCTTCTTATAAATTTTAAGTTTATGTAATATTGAAAAATTAATTTACATGTGACATTACAAGTCTTTTATATGTAGAACTTATTAAACCTATAGAAAAAGTTATAAAATTAAAAAATTAACTTTTTTTATCTCTTCATTATTTCAAGTTTATGTTATTTTACTACTTAGCTAATAGGAAATAATAAAGAGAAAGAATGGAAAAATAAAATTAGAAAAGAAATTAAGGAAGAATAAGGGGAAAAATGGATAACATAAAGTGAAAAATGTTAAATGTTGCATTAGTTTAACTATTTAAGTTATTAATTTATGAGCTTAAGCTCTTTATTTTTCATTTTACTAAAATGTTTATTAATTAAAAATATAATGTTATTATTTATTATCCATTTATTAATAATGTTTAATGCTTTTTTATAAGATGGGTATATGATACCTTGAAATTTATATCTTATACATCTTATAGTTTATTTACTTGAAGGTAATAAAGAGGGAATAGTTATTTCTTTTTAACTGTTTATTATCTTATTCACTTGAAAAAGTAAAGAGAGGAGTTTAATTTTCAAGTTTTTTTTTAATTTCTATGCTATTGAAAATAGATATTATTTAAGAAAATATATAATTTTTTATTTTCTCCTGAGAATAAAAGTTTAAATATTATGTTAATTATACTTTTATTAATACTATAATTAATGATTAAATAGGGATAAATTGATAATTTTATACTTATTCTTAATTTAATATTACAATTAATGGGTGAAGTAAACACTAAAAATGAATATTTTCTATAATAAAACATTATATAAAATAAACGCTGGAATAGAAAATTTTAAGTTATTCTTAAGGTATAACTTTTCTATTTTTTATTTATTATATTTTAAAAAGTAAACAAGCTGTTAGAATATAGGTTTTAAGGTGAATACATGATAAAAAAACCTCATACTCATACCCTACCTATTATAGGAATAGGTTCTAGAAAATCTATGTTTAAAACTTATTTTGTGACTTTCTATACCCATCTAAAACCTATTTGATCTAGTAAGGTACGGATAAGTATCTTGTATAATAAGGTTGCCCATTTACTCCTAACGCTAAAATGGAGGTGAAAATGATCTATTTTTTTTAGTGGAAAGAAAAAAAAAAAGAGAATACCTGCCATCTTGATGGTTTGAAAACCAACAATCATCGTATATATCTGGGTTTAGATGAAGTCCACTCGGAGGGATAATAACAATCCACCCTTTGGGAATTACATAACCTGTAATGGTAATTTAAATAAATCAATACAAGAAAACTTAAAATAAATTTTAAATAATCGAAGCTTATTAGATCTCGTAATGAATCATCATGTAAATGATGGATATCTGCGATTGCTCTTCTAAGTAATCCTGGCCCAATACTTGAGAGTCTAAGAGACTCATTGATGACCTAATAAATAAATAGGTAAGTTTTGAATATGCATGAGGAATATTAAGTGAATTGGCAAATTATATGGAATATTTAATCTTTTCTTATTCCATTAGCCCACTTGTGTAGTGTAAGTCATCGATCTATATTGATCCCATGTCCATCCTGCTGCCTGGTCCAAGCTTCTGCGGCTGCAAACTTCTTCGTTTTCCTTCTGTTATAAATAAATGAAAGAAAGAGACAAAGCTTTTTTTGATTTTCATGCAAGGTCTTTTCAAAGAAAGAAAAGACAAAATAGATTATTCCACAGAAGGAAAATGGAATTGATGAAAATGGCTCCCCAACAACGTTACTTTTGCCACATGCTCTAGACTATGCAAAATTATATTGCTATCCTGAAAATTTTTTGAAATTACATCAACACCTTCAGTTTTTTTTTTTTTTTTAATACATTTACACCTCCATGATGTAATATTCTACTTCTAATAAGTTTCAAAATTATATAGACACGTTCATTACATACAATGTAAGAGGGTTCTAAGAATACAATTAAAAGAATTGGAGGTGTTGATACAATCTTGTAACTTATAGGGGCGATTGATGTAATTTAATTATCCTATTTTTTTATTATCTTGATAGCCTTGTTATTGCGTCTTACCATGAAGATCTGATCAATTTATTTAAACTTCTCCTTCTTTCCTTTTGGGTTATTTTTCTAAAAAGAAAATTCTTGAGAAATTTTTACATCATGCTTTGCGAAATGCATCGGCAAACTAAGCATGGATGCAACGAAGCTGTGTACTGGGACTTGTAAAATAGTACTATTACGATAAATATGGGAGGGATTTCAAAACTATTATACTCCTTTAGCTGTCTAAAAGTGGCTTCACACCCATCGTATGAAAGTTTTATAGATATTCTATATGAAATAAGCATGGGAAATATTGTTTTGAGTTAATAAGGCACCTTTAATTCTTCAACTACTTGAGGGTTTTCAGTAATGAACTTGAGGATCATAGTTGCAGCTGTGGAGATTGTGTCAACACTGGCATAAAGCAACCCGATTACTATGTTTGTGATCGAATTCTCTGTAATACGACTTTCTTCCTTCATATAATCCACCAGCTGATCCACGAAGTCGCCCCTTCGAGCCTCTGGTGATTGAATCTTTTCCTTCACAATTTGCTGAATAATTTTGAAAATTTTCTCTCGACTCTGTGATTGAAACATCAACCCTTTTCATATTTGTATAATTTAAATGAAACAAAAAAGAGTCAAAACCAAGGAGTTTGTACTCCGGAGTTGAGGGATACGAGGTAGGTAAAAATAGAAAACACTATCCTATACCATACCATTTAGGTATAAATTTTTAAGGTTTAAAATTGAAATTTATCCTATAACTTACCACAATAATCCTAAAAATTTGTTAATGACGTTCATAATTATAATATGTACAATGCAAGTCTACATTACTTTTAAAGATAAACTTCGACCCATGCACATGTAAAATAAACAAAATAAAAGTAAGATATAATCTATGTATTATTCACTTTCAAACTCAATATCATTTTAATTTTTTTTTAAAAAGAAAAAAGAAATAGAAAACTAACAAACAGATTCCGATGCTCATCCTAATTTCTATTTTAATTTGGTGATACAAATCAATTATACTAGTCCAACTCCAATTTGCCTATATGCACAACCGCAAAATATACCTCTTTATTTTTTATTTGTGAATGTTGACAAATAGATGAAGATGATAAAATCATTTCATTAATGCAAAAGAAAACTAAGAAAACATGGAGAGCATGCTTTTGATACTCATAGATAGGCAGATGATACAATATCAGTCTAAAAGTTTTGAAAAGTTCTCAAATATATCCAATATAAATCGGGAAATTAGTAATTCTTTTAAAATTTTATAATACCTTCAAGCTCAAGTGATAATTTGCACCAGGAACATTTATTGGAAAGGCCATAAGCCCTCTCTCAAGGTTAAGAAAATCTTCTGTCAAATCCTCTGAATTTCTAACATCATAACTGAATATCAATTTTGAAGTGAAAGCAAATACCATCTGTAACACAAATTTAATAAAAAGGGGTAAATTATAATAAAGTTTATACAACTGTTAAAATCACATAAAGATACTACACTTACATATCTTGAAAACTTTAATACCTTAAAATTTATTCTTTGATGCAATATAAAGTTGGTCTTTACACATGTATAATTATTTATGAGATCGATTTGTCATCTAATTCGAAGGTTTTTCTTAATTTAACTAATATTTTGTTGGTCAATACAAGTTAAATGAAACAATAATTAATTGGATTTGAAAAATAGTACAATAATATACTAATACATATAATTGACTAGCATTGTATTGGACAAAAATCTTTTAGGTGTTAATGAAAAAATAAAGAGGGGGGCTGGAATCTAAACAAAGATAAATAGAAATAAGAATATATTATTGTTGCAAAATGAAATGACAATTACTAGCTATAAATACCGAATTTACTTACAGCTGCGGCTGCACGGTTCAAATTAATCGATTCTTTAGATGCCCAGCCACTTAGGGTTTGGTCAATCATAACTTGGAGTTGTGGAAGGAGTTTGCTTTTGAGATTCTCCGTACCAACATGATTTAAGATCGACTTCCTCAGGGACTTGTGAACGTGCCCATAAGCATTGGTCTTAAGCTCCGAATCATCGATACCATCATCATGCCCCATGAGCTTGGCAAAGGCTTCAAGGTACCATAGTTGCACCAATTTCCCTTCTTGCAGGAGGATGTATCGATTGAATTCCGGATCCACTGATATCACAACTGAACACGTCTTGAATAATGTTCCATGCCTAAAACCCTCAAAAAAAAAAAAATATACATGATTATAATCAAACGAAATTCTTTACTAACCCTATTTCATTTAATGAAATGAAGATATAGCTTCATATTTTATAATGAGTAAGATTCGGATCATATTCAAAATAATGTTATGTTTGACTTACAAAAATGAAATAAATCGGAGAGAATAGCAATTGACATTATTTTGTCTTATGGTCAAGTTTGGAATAAAAGTTATATCATATTTGATAAGCCGGAATAGAATTGTGATTATGGGTCTTTTTTTTTTTTTTTAAATGTTTAGATATATTATAGAAAGCTGAAATCATGATTCCAACTTTAAGGCTTATTGTGCAATTACATAAATAAGCCTCATATAGCTAACTTAATGAGCATATGTGGTTTTGTATGTTACCCTTTACAAAATAAACTTCTTGACCCTGTTATGCAACTCGGTATCTTATCTACTAATGGGCTCTACTTGGACGCAATTATGACATCCTAAAATGTTGTTGGCACCTTATGTCCCGATTCATGCGGAATAATTATGTTAAGTCTTTTTTCGCAGGGTTGATTTAATGGAGATCAATGAAACTATTGGTCATAACATTTGTACTTGTATATCTAATATTATGTTCTATATACATAAATAATATGTTATAATAAATATACACACGTTATATTTGTATATACAAGCACACACATATGTACATACATATTTGGATACATAAATGTTGTTGTGTATATATAAATATATAAAATAATACAAAACACACATATATATCCATAAATTAAGAGATTTTTATAAAATAATACTATATACTTGTTCCATTCCGTTTTGAATACGACATAATTAAATATAATGAGGGAATAGAATTAATGATTCTATTGATGTTTATAAATACAAAAATATATTGTTCATTCCATCTTTTATTTTATTCTTGTTTATCAAATATAATATTATAGTAATAAAGATAAAATAATAAATTTCATTTTAATGAAATGAATATATAATAATGGATTTCGTATTGAAGCTAGTTATGCTTACTTTTTAATTTTCTTCTTAATGAAGGGTGGCATGTCTATTGACTTAGTAGGAATCATGAACTCTATGGTCTCTCCAATCCACGGCAATCCCATTGAACCCGGCGGAAGCGGCAATACATTGAAAGAATGAGATAGGTTCCTCCATTTGTATACCCAATGGGAATTGGCAACGATCAACAGTAAAGTCCAGAGACATAGGAAATTTTCTACTATCAAAAACCACATTTTTCTATATATATATATATATATATTTCCAAAAAAAAAAAAAAGATAATTAGAGTTGTACTGGGCAAGAAGCTGTGAGGATGAAAATTTTTGCCTCCGGGTTTATAATGACTTTTTCACTTGAAGATTGAGCAATCTCATTATTATTATTATTATAAGGAACGCAATCTTATCACTTGAGATATATAAATATATAACCATAGGTGGAAATTTTTCTTCCCCACTTATCAACGTGTAAAGGAATCAACGTATTTAACCTATTGGATACTTACCAAATTTATACGAAATCTCTAAGAGGAAAAAGAGAATGTATCTGAAGAAAAGAGCAGGGGCAACATCCAAATTGTGTTTCCATTTAAGGTCTGTTGGGGTTTGACTTATGAAAAGCGATATTAACAGATAGGCACGTAGAATCGATTAAATCCTTATAAAATTATTTGGGAAAACTAAACTAATTGCCATCAATGCTGATTAAAAGGGAAATTAGGTCTTTGTTATTACTTTCAATAGTGTGAGTAAAATGACCCAAATATGTTAAACATTACGGGGAACAACCATAATTTTGGACGAAAATATCAATGCTAGATATAATTTTTATAGAATTATTACTAATAAGCTTTAGGAATGGAAATTCTCTATTTAACATTACTAGCACTTATATTGTTGATATAAAAATAACACAAGCAATCTATTTACTTAGAGGTAATAAAGAGAGAATAAAATAGTTATTTTTCTCTTATTATTTATTACTTTATTACTTAGAAAAATAAGGTAGAAATTTTAATTTACGGGATCTTTTCTATTCTTACCTCATTAGAAATAGATAATACCTAAAAAGAATAAAAAGTTCAAATATTATAACCATTATATATTCATTAATGTTGTAATTAATTATCAAATAAAGGCAAATTAATAATTTCATTTATATTTCCAATTTAATACTACAATGCTAACAGCTATTTAGTTGATAAGGGCGGGTCTTAGTCTCTTAGAAGAGTAAAGTTCGATTCCTACTGCCAACGTTAGGATTTATTGATAGGTTGTCATATCCTATCCCTAATGGTAAGGTGTGTTAGAGTTAAGCCCTCGGAAAGATAGGGGTGTGGTGTTTTGCATCCTAAGGTGGTGACTAGAGCCAAAGCTACCCAAAAATTTTTCTTTGGCCAGAAAAAAAAACTTAATACTACAATAATACTTACAATTAATGAGATAAAGTAAATACTAAAAGAAGTATTCTTTACAATAAAAAATTATACAAATTAAACATTGGAATAGAAATTTCTAACATATTCCTAATAATGGTCATTTCTAAGGTGTAATTTTTCTATTTCTTATTTATTTATTCTAAAAAGTAAATGAGCGATAATATTTTACTCAAATTTTCAAATATGTGATTTATTCAAAGGCCTAGCTAGTAATTAAAAAAAAAATGTAAAAATAGATTTATATACCACATCATAAAAAAATCATGTGGATTTTTGTTTTTGAAATTTCGAGGTCCAAGCTAAATAGTGTCTATATATATAGGCGGCCAAATTTGCAGAAAGATTAGGCCATATCTATTTAGAAGGAAAAGTGCTTTATTTATTTTTTATTTTTTAAAAAGTTTACACAATTTATCTTAAAATAAAACTAAAAAGAGATAAGAGAGTTTGTAAGGAATAAAAATAAAAAGCAAAAATAAGATTGCAACTTAAATGCATGTGTACTTTTCCTGGGATCACATGCAACATAACGCTAAAAATAAAAAAGGAAATAAAGGTAATGAATGTGTACAATTTTAAGTTTCTATGAATGATAACACTAATTCCATACAATAACTAAAGAAAGGTACACCAAATCCGTCGGTTTTGACCCGTGATGAATGGTATCCAGATCGAGATACTTTTACTCATAATAGACCCGTACAGATTTTTGGTTTATTTTTTTAAAACAAAAAAAAGAAGAAGAAGAAAAAGATTCGTATTGATTAATTTTCCGACAGCTCTTGAAATTTTCCAAATTTAATTTTAGAAAAAGGACGGTCGTATTAGGTTAGGAGTACTATGTGCTCTAATTCTTAAGACGACAGCCTGTGTCTTAGGTAAAAAATATGGGCTTTCGTGAGGAGGAGGGGGATACAAAGAATGGCAGTGATTGAGGTCAACTTCTCCTGTTCGACACCAAGCAGCATCAATGCATAACCATGCCAAGTGTAAGGACTAACAAATGATGAAAACCAGTAATCGAATTAATTGTAACATCACTAAACTTCGCTTTTGTTAATAATAAAATTTATCAGACAATGACAGTATTTATCGAATTTTCTACTCACTTTGGTCATGTTTTTAGTCAATATAATCTCCAGGACCTTCCCCAAGTTGATAAGAACACCTACAGTACAGATATCGATGTGTTAGAAAAAGGATATAAATTTGCATAAACTTTGAGAGTGAGTTCTCATTACTAATTATGGAGGGAAAAAGAACTGAGATTTTGTAGTTTTCGACGTATTTCACCAAATCAATGGTTTCCTAGGATATTTCGGTCCAGGGGTAGATTTAGGGGAGGGGGGCTCCGACCGCTCATGTCCTAAAAAAAAATTAATTGCAAGAATTTTTTAAAAATAAAAAAGTATATATATTATATATTTTTTAAAAATAAAATATAATAAATAATAAAGAGTAGCTTAATAGTAAGATATATATATATATATATATATATATATATATATAATATTAATTATAAGGTCATGAGCGTAAATATAATTTTATCTTTTCTCATGTAGTATTTATTCTTATGTTATTTGAATAGTATTTTCTTTCTCTTTATTTTTATTAGAATAAATAATAAAATTAAATTTTTCTTGAGTTTCATTTATTCATTAATTTTATACCATTGATATTAATTTCATTACCAATAAAATTTATTACATTAATTAATAAAATTAATTTTCTTTAAAATTTTATTTATTCATTAATTTTATACCATGAATAGTAATTTCATTACCAATATAATGCTTCAATCTTATTACATATCATAAAAACAAATATACAATATTGCAAGAATAAATACTGATAATTTTTGTAATATTATTAATAATAAAATTTTATAGTTATTATTATAAAAATTAAAACATATTTATATCTTTATCATTTTATTTTTTCTGCTTCACTTATATTTATACAAGTTACCCTTTATATATATATATATATATATATTTTATAAACTGAAAGGTAAATTTCAATATTAATATAAATAAGAAAATAAAAAGATAAGATATTTATTTACCTCTTATGACAGATTATAAGTAATTATAACATTAACTTAAATATACTAAATCCGGCTCCCCAATCCCATGGCTCTGCATCTGCCCAGGTTTCGGTTCATAATCTGGTTAAGGAATGAAGGAGCTGTGGTGGATTAAATTGAGATTACCTCACTTTAGCAGTGGAATCTCAAACTGGAATTGCATCCTTTAGGAAGTTCGCCACGCCAAGCTCGCTGCGATTTTTACGGAATCGAATTTGGTGAAATGGTAAGAGAAATATGAGGAGAAAAATAGGAGAGAGGAGACGTTGAAATAGAAGCAGAGAGGAAGATGATAGAAGAAAAATAAGTACTGTAAAACTTATAAGAGAAGAAGAGAAACAGGCTCATCTTTAGTCAAAGGGCATTAGTATGGAACAATTTTACTGTGCAGTGAGTCATTAATAATAATTTTTTAATTTTATTATTAATAAATTTTATTTTTATTATAACTGAAACTTTACTATAATAAAAAAATAACTATACAATATAATATTTTCAAGAAAATCTGCCCTCCAACTATTATCTTAAGAGTACATTTTATTCAATTTCTCGATGAAACTTTATGTAAAGCTTTATAATTATTTATTGAATATGAATATGTTTTTAAAACTTTTGCCTTTTCACTTTATTGTTATATTTATTAATCTCGTATGCATTTATTATAAATTCATTCTCTGAACAAGTTTTTCTTTATTAAAAGTTCTCCGTTAGCATGCATTCAATTAAAGAAAAACTTTATATAATATATTACATAATTCACGGATGTGTTTGGAATGTTATAATGCCGACCACTATATAAAATTTATAATTTATAAATTAAGTACCATAATAAACAATTATAGGCATTTTTATGAAAGTATTCGAAAGCTAGTTAATATATATCGAATACAAGTTATAGACTAAGTGCACGATATGTACAAATACAGATACTATATATGTACAAAATTGTATGCAAATATAGACACTATATATCAATGCATAAATAAAAGTAATTATTAACGTCTTTATACAACTTGTATATGTAAGTACATGGGCTATTATACATTTCTTGAAAAATGATACTTATATGAATAAGTAGTATGTATTGATACAAAATTAGTCAAAGACATATGCTAAATATTGATTTAAGTATACTTATATATTTATTGTAAAATAAAACCCATTGAAAATACTATATAAATTTAAAGTTTATAATATAAGAAACTTATTGATTCACGAATGTACGATACTTGTCATATATATATATATATATATCTACATTTACTATTATATACTTTAATAAAAGAACATTTATATATATAAATACTCAAATACTAGTACGGAATCTTCAGTAAACATATATAATATCTAATTATGAATACTTACACTCTTAAATATCATATCGATCTTTAATACAAACTTTTTGTTGTTTATATAGTATAGAACCAATGATGGCATTATATCAAATATACCTTTATTGATTACTGTTTGTATAATTTATTTTTAATTTTATTTTTTAGGCGCTTTTCTTATGGTAACTTTCTTAATGTATTCTAATTTTCATGATTACCCATATTCTATATAATAGTGTTATTATAATATTCACTTTACTTCACCAAATAGTAATTTATAATGATTTACTATTACTCAAAATATTGAATAATAATTTATATCCTCAACTTATAAATTACTACTCAATGACTCTTTTATCATTTTTTCCATAAAATGTCCTATGATCATAAGTTGTATTAAGTTTATATTGCTTATAAAAAGTAGAGAAAGATAAGGATTTTAAAGGTATAATGGATAGTTTATTTTTTTATTTATGTCTTATTTATTATCTATTTTTGTGTTAATTAAATAAAGTAATAAACATATAATAGCTATTATATATCTATTCAATGTCTAATATATTACAACTTATTTCCTCTTTATTTTATTCAATAAAGTGAACAAGTAGATGTCTAGAAATAGAAAATTGTCTTTATAAGCATTTTTATAATTTTAAAGATATTTTCATAATAAGTATTTAGTAAATTGAAGACAATATAAAAATTACTTTTATAGTAGGTACACTCTCTTTTTGTGGTATTTTACCTCTTACTTGTTTTTGGTCCAAAAATGAACTTCTTAAATAGTTGGTTATATTTATCAAGTTTTGTTATAATAACTTGTATTCTAAAGAATAAGTAAATGAAGCAAAGTAATCAATATTAGAATATTTTTTTTGTTAACTTAAATATACTTTTTAAATAGAGATTTTATAATTATGATATATTTATTTTAATTTTTATATTCAATAAACAAAATCAATTCGAATATAAAATAAACCTATTAAATAGGTTAGATTACGAGTTTAATTTTTTAAACGCAAATCTTTTAGATAGGGAACAAAACATGGCATTTTAACATAAATTGTCAACTTTGGTTAAGATAATTTCTTAATTATAATTGATGGCAAATTCAAAATTTCCACTGTGGCGAATGATACATGGACAAAATACACCCATTTTCTTAGATGTCTAGAATTCTGGTTTTGAATTTGAATTTCCAAATTTATGTTATTTAAATTATCTAGAAAATACCGTCATGTATAATCTTGAGATTATATGGAAAAAGGACCACATTAAAATGATATCACTAGTATTTTGAAAATCTATCAACAAAGAAACCTTATATATCATTTCTTCTATTCCTAGGATGATGTTTTAGTATTTCTTACTTTAACGCTTTTTTACTTTAAGGTAATAGAGAGAGAATAAAACAATTGTTATATTTTCGTTATCTATTACCTTCTTCATTTAAATAAGTAAGGAAGGAATTTTGATTTTCAACACTTTTTTATTCTTACTTAATTGGAAATAAATACTATCTAAAAAAAGATAATTTTTTTTATTCTTTTTCTAGTGAAAATAAAAAGTTTAAATATTATGTCAATTATATCATTATTAATATTGTAATTAATAATTGATAAGGGTAAATCGATAATTTTAACTATATTCTCAATTTAATATTATAATTAATAAAGTAAAATAAATACTAAAATAGATATTTCTTATAATAAAATATTATATAAAAGAAACATTAAAATAAATTTTTTAATATATTTCCATTAATAGTTATCCTCAATATTTATTGCATTTTGAAAAGTAAAGGCCTTAATGATGTTCCACGTACATACTAGAAAACACGGTAACAAGGTATCAAAAAACCACTCTTTTTTCCTATTATTCCAGACATCAATCTCTTCATAGTTCAAAGTCTCCATTCCCAGAAGCCTATACCCTAACTTTTACTCAGGTTTTCCTCCATCTTTAACCAGGTTCATATTTCATTTTCATCACACTCTCACCACACTTTGCATGATACTGCATTATACTTTTAGTTTGTAAAAACTAGTCATTTGATCATTGTCATTATTTGCATGCCTGTAATTTCCTTTTCTATTTTTTTTTCATTCCTTTATGAATATGGAAGGTGAGGTAAGGAAAGTTGGGTTGATGAAGGAGAATGTCATTAGAATGTGTAAGTAGCTAAATGCAGAGTCTTCTTTATTTTATTTATTCACTCTTCAATGCAAAGATTTAGAGTATATTGATGGTGTTAAAAAGGGTATGGAGGATAGGTACAAGGAGTTTAAGGTTTTGGAGAGAGAAGTTGAAGGGAGGCATAAAGATGTTGAACTAAAAGAGAGTGAAATGAGTTTGGTGAACAAGAAAGTGGAGGAGTGTGAAGCATCTATAAGTAGTTAGAAGAACTCAATTCAAAGGTGGAGCAAGTAAAGGATGCATCAAAACATCAAGTTGAGATTGCCTTGAAAAAGGAAGAGATTGCTTTGGTAGAGGGAAAACTAGAATGATTTCTTAAAATACTTGCCTTAAAAGAATAGCAATTTGAGGCAATCCATGAGTCTCACAAGAGACTTCATGCCAAGATTGAGTTAAGAGAGAAATGTTTAAAGGGTGTCGACAGTAAGATTGGAAAACATGAGAAGGAGCTTCCATTAAAAGAACAACAATATGCTTCCATTCAAATATCAATCGGTTAATGCTCTCAAGAGCTTGATTTGAAAAGGAAGGAGCTTGTTGAAATCGAGATATCCATGAGAGAATGCTTTAATGAACTTGAATCGAAACAAAAGAAGCTCAAGTTGGTTGAAGAAAGTATAGGGAAACCATTAAAAAGAGCTTAAAATGGAAGTGACCAATATCCATTCACTTGAATCTTTAGTATATTTCTTGGAAGCTAGGAGTAGAAAGAGTTTGTAGTTTTTGTCATTGGAGTATCTGGAGAAGCATGACAGTGTTTCTACAAAAAAAATTTCTACACTCAAAGCATCACTTGATCCTGCTTTGTTTGCATTAGATGCATTGCAAGGATTTTCCCACATTAATTCTCCAAATGAAGATGAAAAAGTTGACAAATGTGCAATTATAAAACGTTTGTTATTAGAGCATTTGATGAGTAATATGCCACAGGTTAGGCCTTTTGTGTAGAAAGATGCAATTACATTAGCAATTGAATGGAAAGAGAAGATGGAAGTCTTGTTGGAGCGTTATTTCTTGATAGAAAAGATATATAATATTCCATATAATATTTTTCCCAGTCCATGAAGGTCATCTAGAGAAAAGAAAACTCCTTCGTAGCTGAAGGACTTTGTACATCTAACTCAAAATGTTATTGCTAATGGTTTTTTTTTTTTTTTTTTAACATGGACATAAAAACCAAATTAGATCCTCCATACCACCTTTTTGATATTAAAGATTTTATTGCGTATCCAATTGAATTTGTAGCATCCTTAGCTAATGTGCTACTCAGTCAAGAATCACACAATTATTCAAAAGCATCTATGTATAAAGAGTGGCAAAATATAATGCAAAATGAACTTTTTGCATTAGAATGTAATGACACTTGGGAATCAACTTCTTTGCTAAAAGGAAAGAAACGAATAAGATGCAAGTGGATTTATAAAATAAAATATAGACTAGATGGTATGATAGAAACGTATAAAGCTCAACTTGTTGCTAAAGGATTTACATAAGTAGAAGGCAAAGACTATCATGATAAATTTTCATCTTTTGCAAAGCTAGAAACTGTACGCATCTTAATTGTTGTTGCTATTGCATATAATTGGATTTTACATCAAATACATGTGAATAACTCTTTTTTACATGGTTTTCTTGACAAGGATATATATATGCTGCTTCCAAAAGGATATAATAAAGCTTATCTTGGTTAAGTTTGTTATTTGAAGAAATCTCTTTATGGGCTTAAATAAGCATCTTATCAACGAAACTTAGAAATTTCTAAGTTTCTAGTTTCTCTTGGATTTTGTTAGTTAGAGCATGATTATTCATTGTTTACATATTAAGATTCAGATGGGACCATGTTTATTTTGCTTTATGTCGATGACATGTTGATCACTGGATCTAATGAAAGATTCATTTCTCAAATCAAACGACGACTTCATGAAGCCTTCACTATTAAAGATTTAGGAGCGACTCAATCTTTCCTTAGTTTAGAATTATGTTAGACAAATCAAGGAATTCTTCTTAACCAACACAAGTTTATTTTAGATGTTTTACAAGAGACACATTTATCTAGAGCAAAGTCAGTCTCATTTCTATTGCCACATGGTTTAAATCTTGACAACATTACATGGGACTTACTTTTCGATCCTTCGTTCTACAGAAGATTGATTGGACGTTTACTGTATGTTACAATCACTCGTCTGGACATAACATTTGCAGTTCACAAGTTAAGGCAATTTATGTCTCATCTTCGACAGCTAGATTTTCAAGCATTGTTTCATCTACTTAAATATCTCAAAGGTTCTGTTGCATTAGGAGTTTTTTTTTTTTTTATCCTGCTAGTAACTCACTGCAACTACATGGCTATTCCGATTTTGATTGGGGCTCTAACAACAAAGATAGGAAGTCTATTTCAGGTTATTGTATGATGTTAGGAAATGCTTTAGTCTCTTGGAAAACAAAGAAGCAACCTACGCTTTCTACATTGACTATCGAAGCAGAATATAGAAGTTTAGCTACTGTAACTAAGGAACTTCTTTGCATATCCTTTATTGCACTTTGTTGCATGCGTCTGTGTTAAAGCATGATAGCATAATTTGCAAATAGTTCACTACACTTTGTTGTATATGTCTTTGTTGAAGCAGAATAGCATAATCTATAGTGGAAGTATGTAGATGAATCCTTAGGTTCATAAACTTCACACATTTACATGATGAGCACAAGTTCCATTATTATAGTTTTGATTTATGAAGTATTCTGTTATTTGCTTCTTATGATTTTGTTCATCTAAGATGCTTATGTTCTGGTTTATGAAGCTTTAAAATAAAAATTTTGGTAGAACTTAGAAAAAATTAAGATGATTATCCTTCCGTTAGAACTTAGGTCTATTAACACTAATGATAAATGATTTCTCTACCTCACTAAGAATTAGAATCTCTTAAGAAAATGATTTAGAGGAATGTTACCAATTCATCCTGATAATTACATTTCAATGTATGGTTTTCTTTATTTCATTTGGTCATTGTAATTGATATTGATGATATGAGATGAATTGGATAGCTCAATTGACATTGATGGTATTAAGGTCTGCTGCTCTTTTTTTCTTTCTTTCTTTCTTTTTTCTTTCAATGGCACCTCTACTATTAAGTCAACAATTGTCCTATTTTCGTAATGTATGTATTCATAGATTCTTTGTGCAGATTGTGTTAAATGAAGGTGAATATTGGAGTTAAGTGTGATTGGAAGTTGCTTGAAGATGATATGGCACTTGGTGGAATATGCATTTTGGCTGGTCATGACATCATTAATATGAGACATGTAATTTGTAGGAGGAACTCATATTATATAGAAATTTAATGTTCAAACTCATTTTGAAGAGCAATGGATTATATTTCTTATGCGATGTGATTGTCATTAGACTTTAAATAGAAAGTCTTATTTAATTATATGATATAATTTTACAAGTTTTTAATAAAAAGTAAATTTTTTATTTATTAAAATAGGATAATCTATTTTTGGAATTAAAAATGATCTATTGGGACACTAAAACCATGTCCTTATAAATCCTATGGAGATGAAAAATTGTGTCTTTATAATCTTTTGAGACGCAATATAGTGCCTTAAAATCATGCATTTAATTACAAATAAGGGTAATTGAACAATATAAAGAGATGCAATTTAATGTTACATTATTGAACTTATTGAAATGCTATAATCCATCTCGATAGATACTAGCTTATTGGGATGCATATTGCATTCCGATTACCTATTGCCACGGCTACCTACGGAATGCAGTAGGAACACAAGTATTTTGTGTCCCTATAGCTTTTGTGTTTGGAAAACTCTTATATAAGAATGCAATATGTTGTTTCAATATCTTAAAATTGCTGTAGTACTCATTGAATTGTCTATGATGGTTTTCTTTTCACGCAAGGTATTCGTGGTACTATCTCTCCAGTTGCAGTTCCAAAACAGTGCACCCATGCTACTAATGCTCAAGGCATTTTCTACTCCAGATGGACCACATTCATCACAATCATACAGTCAAAGCCCTCAGGTATCTTCCATATTCTTGAGCTGTAATTAGACTTTGTTGCATTAACAATTTGGTCTTTGTTCTGTGATGAAATGTGAATTGAATTTGTTTGTCTATTTAGACGGGAAAAAGGACAAAGGAGCTTGCTAAGAAGGAGGTGTGATTTTTATATGCTGCAAACAATAGGAGATTATACTCAAAAGTACTAATGAGATTCATTACCCCCAGTCTCATGCTCAGCTGCCAACACTTCCACCTGGTCAACCACCATCAGAAAATACGCAATACACGCTCACATCTACCCCTGGTTTCCTAAGATAGCTCAAGAAGGCATTCTTATCTGGTTGTAACTGAATATGTGTTCGTCCGATGCGCATATAAACAGCTGTACATTGACTTGACTTGCTTGTATTTCACAAAATGGACTTTGTTTATCGCTCATCCTTCCTTGAAATCTTCACGTGATAATCGCTTCCTAATCTCAGGAATGGATTTCTAATTGCTTCTCCTCCCTTGAGCTTAGTCCATCTGAAAATCATTTGAATTTAATGGTAAATGATAAATGTTGTAATTAGATTATCATCTAAACATCACGTCAAAAGTGTTTGGGCTTCAATATAGCTACGTGAACTTGAAATGAAGATAAATTGGATTTTGTTTGTTTATATATATGTGACATAAGATACAGCTTACCTGTAATTTTTAATGATTGCATGAAGGAAGCATGCCAAGAAAGCTTTGCTATATTGGGCTCCTACACAAGGTCGTCCTCCTCCTCCAAACGGTATGAATTGCTTCCCTATTAAGCTTTCACTACCATCCTTGAAAATAATAATAATAATAAAATAAAATAAAATTAGCTATCTAAAAAATGGCTACTCTAAAATCAATTTCCATAAATTTAAGTATATTGTTCAATCTACATACCTATTAATTATTAATAAACAAAATGTTAATTGATACCTTAAAATACCTATTAAGACGTTAAGTAAAAAAATTTCTACATTTTCATGTATTTATAGATAAATGTTTAACTATTATAAAAAAAATATAAAAAAAATTTCAACTAGATCCTTCACATGTTTCAATGTACTTATGAAAAGACCACACTAATAATTAAATACTTGTGTATATAGATAAATAAACCGATATAAGAGGTGAAGATATGTTTTTTTTTTCTTTTTTAATGGAAAGAAAAGTTAAGAATACCTGCCATCTTGATGGTTTGAACTCCAAACAATCTTCATACATGTCTGGATTTAGATGAAGTCCACTTGGAGGGATAATAACAATCCACCCTTTGGGAATTACATAACCTGTAATTGTAATTTAATAAATCAATACAAGAAAACTTACAATAATTTTTAATAATCGAAAGTTATTAGATCTTGTAATGAATCACCATTTCCATAATGGATATCCGCAATTGCTCTTCTGAGTAATCCTGGCCCAATACTAGATAGTCTAAGCGACTCGTTGATGACCTAATAAAAAAATAGGTAAGTTTTTGAATATTCATGAGAAATATTTACGTGAATTGACAAATTATATGGAATATTTTACATCTTTTCTTAACTCACTTGTGTGGTGTAAGTCATCGACCTGTATTGATCCCATGTCCATCCTTTGTCCAAGCTTCTCCTGCTGAAAACTTCCTCATTTTCCTTCTGTTAGAAGCAAATAATTTCAAAAAGACAAAGTTTTATGTATAATTCTAAATGAAATAACCATGAAAAACATTGTTTTCGGAGTTAATAAGGTAATAATTCTCACATACCTTTAATCCTTCAACAACTTGAGGGTTTTCAGTGAGGAACTTGAGGACCATAGTTGTGGCTGTGGAGATCGTGTCGACACTGGCAAAAAGCAAGCCAATTACTATGCTTGCGATCGAATGCTCGGTGACAAGACTCTCTTCTTTCATGTAATCAACCAGCTGATCCACAAAATCCACCCTTTGTGCCCCCGGTGATTGAACCTTTTCCTTGACGATTTGCTTAATGATTTTAAAGATTTTATCTCGACTCTGTGATTGAAGAACTAAGCCTTTTCAGGTTTGTAGTCATTTAAATCAAACAAAAAAGAGTTAAAACCAATGCATTTGCAAATAAAATCGGAACAAACTATCTTATACGATACATATCATATAGATTTAAATAAATTTCTAAAATTTAAAATTAAATTCGATCCTATATAACTTAAAGAATAATCCTAGAAATTTGTTAATTTTAAATATATAGCTGTCTTTTGATGCACATTATAAGTCTACATTACTTTTAAAGATAGATTTCGACATGTGTATATAAAAGAAACAAAATAACAATAAGATATAATAATATAATACTCATGTTCTAACCCAATATCACTTTCAAATTTCGTTAAAAAAAAAAAACTATCATATAGATTCAAATACTCATCCTGATTTCTACTTTATCATGTTGATATAAATCAATTATACTGCAAAATATACCTTTCTATTTTTTTTTTAAGTTGTAATGTTGACAAATAGACAATAGAATAGTTTCATTAATGCAAAAGAAAACTAAGAAAACATGCTCTCATAGATAAGGCACATGATAATGATACAATAACATCGGTCTAGAGGGTTTAAAATGTTCTCAAAGACATCCAATAAAAATCAGGAAATTAGTAATTACTTTTAAATATTTGATAATTACCTTCAAGCTCGAGTGATAGTTTGTACCAGGAACATCTATGGGAATTGCCATAAGCCCCCTCTCCAGGTTAAGAAAATCCTCCGTCAAATCTTCCGAATTTTGAACATCGTAATTGAGAATCAACTTGGAAGTAAAAGAGAATATCACCTGTAACACAAACTTAGATAAAGCTTATACAAATGTCAAAATTACAGAAAGAGTCTAAAATTCTAGAATACCAAACTTAGATGTCTTCAAAATTTTTAATACCTTAAAACTTATTCTCCAACCATTATCAAGTTGATCTTTTACATACTTGAAATTATGTTTTTTTAGACTGATCCATTATTTAATTTAAAGATTTTTCTTGATTCAGTTAATATTTAATTAGTCAATACAAGTCAAATCGAGCAATTAATTGAATTTAACACATAATTACAATGATATACTAATATAAAAGATTGAGTCAAATGATGATGTTTTTTAGGTGTTAATAAACAAAGATAACTAGTAGAATGGAGAATATTTTCTTGGTGCAAAATGAAATGACAATTACTAGCTTTATACTGATTTTACTTACAGCAGCTACAGCATGTTTCAAGTTAATTGATTCTCTGGATGCCCAATCATTTAGGGTTTGGCCAACCATGTCTTGGAGCTGTGGAAAGAGCTTGCGTTTGAGATTCTCTCCACCGACTTGATTTAGAATCATGTTCCTCAAGTACTTGTGGATGTGGCCAAAAGCATTCGTCTTTAGCACCGAATCACTAATATCATCATCATGCCCCATGATCTTGGCAAAGGCATCCAGGTACCATAGCTCCACCAATTTCCCTTCTTGGAGGAGGATGTACCGGTTGAACTCTGGATCCACTGATATCACAACTGAATGCCCTAAAATACTCGTCTTAAATATTGTTCCATACCTAAACCAACCCAACCCCCCCCCCCCCCCCCCCCCCCCCAAAAAAAAAAAAAAGGGTATATGTTAGATATAATAGAACAAAATTTACTGACTTTATTTGATTTAATGAAGTGAAGGTATAGTAAGATTCAAGTCATATTCAAAATAATGTTGTATTGAGTTCACAAGAACGGAATAATAACTAATAGTAATTGGTATTATTTTGTTTTATGATTAAGGTATTTTTAAAATAAAAATTATAGCAGAAAAAGTACAGTGATGGATATTGACATTGAAGCTGGCTATACATACTTTTTAATTCTCTTCTTGATGAAGGATGGCATGTCTATTGATTTGGTAGGAATGAAGAACTCTATGGTCTCCCCAATCCATGGCAATCCCATAGAACCTGGCGGAAGCTGCAATACATTGAAAGAATAATATAAGTTGCTCCATTTGTATATACAATGGGTGTTGGCAACAATCAACAATAAAGTCAAGAAGAATAGGAAAGCTTCCACTATCAAAAACCTCATTTTCTATGTAAAGTGTTTTTCTTTTTATTCCTCCGCACCCCCCACCCACCCCCGCAAAAAAAAAAAAAAAAGATTATTATTATTTAGGATCGCAACCTTATCACTTAAGATATATAAATGTATAACCGGATTTGTAACTTACGGGGTGAATTTGAAGACAAAAGCAGGAGAATCATCCAAATTGACTTTCCATTTAAGGATTGTTGGGGTTTTATGTATGAAAAACAGTATTAACAGATAGGCACGTAGAATTGATAAAATACTTATCAAGTTATTTGGGAAAACTGAACTGATTGCCAGCAATGCTGATCAAAAGGGGATTTATGTATTTGTTATTACTTTCAATGATGTGCATAAAATGGCCCAAACATGGAAAACATTACGGAGAACAACTGTAATGTTGGATGAAAATATTAATGCTAGATATAATTTTATAGAATTATTACTAATAAGCTTAAGGAATGGAATAATCTTTTATTTACGTTTTCAAATAGGTGATTTATTCAAAGGCGTAGCTCGTAATTAAAAATAATAATAATAAAAAAGATTTATCTACCATGTCACCATAAAAAATGATGCCGATTTTTGTTTTTGAATTTTGAGTTCCACTTTAGATAGTGTCTATATCTATAAAATAAAAAGCCAAAGAGGTATGTTTGGTGTCTTTAATAAAAACTAGTAAACGAAAATCCACTGTGTGTGCAAACTCAAAATATTGTAAAGCAAAAACACTATATATAAGTGAAATTGTATATCAGTGATTTATTTATTTTTTGTTTCTGTAAGCTGTACATTAATGTGCAAATCCATGACTTTCAGTGACTACAATGTTCCATGGAATGAAGAAGAAAGCTATCAAAAAAAGACAACAGACAGCCAATAGAGGCAAGCAACTATTCTAGCTTACCCAAGAAAACTGGCTACCATGGAATTTGCTATTGGCACCAACCAAATGTGAGTCAAGAAGGGTCAGCTTTAACGATCGGTGTAAAGTTTTCTTTCTTTGGCTATTTTGGAAATAATGCACAATAAAACCCTTTGTTGATATCATCATTCAATAAAATAGCCAACAAAAAGCAACCTCACATTATTAAGATATTCCGACGAATTCAAAATGTGAATTGAAAGAGAAGATCCCAGTTTAACTAGTGCAATTCAACCTTGCTCTTGCTGATATTTTGTTGACCTCTGCACTCCAGTAATCTCATACTTTAATGTTTGATTGCAATTTTGATCGAAGGTGTTTGTTGATCCTGAATATTGCATTGCCAATTATGAGACACACTTTCAACGAATAAAAAGCAAAGTAAAAGAAAATAACTTAACCCTAGCTAGAGAATAATTTGGAAAGCATCATTATACCTCTACGAAGATGGTAAAGGCTTCTTCTATGCTTCTTGTACTCAAAATATAAATTGTTGTTTCCTTAAAAATAGGAGGAAAAAAAAAAGAAGAAACTAAATCAATAACTCTCTACACATTAACTTCACTACATAATGATGTCTGGGTGAAGTGGATTGTCTTGGCTAATAGGATGGAATTTTCAGTTGCATTCACAAAACAGCCTGCAAACCAAATGAAAATCAAAACCCAAATCACAAAATCAACAAATAAATAAATAAATAAATAAAGAAGCCAAAATATGTCCGAATAAAGTTGAAGATTCGAGCCTAAATCTTTCTAGCCTTCCAACCCAGAATAAAATATCAAACATAGTAAAACATAGACATTTTATTTTAACACCACTTGGGTTGTTTCTTGTTCCTTGGTAGATTGGCGGTGTTTGCTGTTCCCACTGTGTACACCTTTTGTGTTTGATATATTAATGGTGAGTTGTTTAGAAGTTAAGAAAATCAACGGGGCTAGCCATCTATGTCTATAGAAAACAATTAATGATGGATCATTTTCAAAAAATTGAAATCCGTAAATGACTTCCTCTCGTCTCATTGCCATCCTTTTCTTGATTGAATATATTACCTGGAATGTATATGTGGCAAACAGGGTTATGTAAACATCTTGAGTCATGTTTGGTTGTGTGTGTGTGAGAGAGAGAGAGAGAGAGAGAAAGAGAAAGGGCACAGAAAGTAACTGTTCCTCTTGCGTGGATAGAAGGAAAGTGGAAATATCCATTTTAAAAGCACAAGTTGATTATGTAATGTCACAATTGTATTGGTTATATATTAAGAAAAATAAAAATTAGAGATAACACCTTAATAATATATGTAGATATCACAGATTAATATATATTTAAATGAGTACTTTTATAAAGTCCATTAAAGATTTTGTCAATTTCGACACATTAATTTTTTATTGACTTAAATAACTAATTTAATAAAACAATAGTATTAAATATGTTTAATTTTAATAATAGAATAAAAAATTTAACCAAAAAAAAAAAGTTGGAAAACTTAAGAAACCCTCTATTTGCTATGGCCCGGCACTCTTGGCTTTGGAAAAATTAACAAATGGATGGGAAATCTTCACGGTGAAAGTGCCCACTAGGCTTATTATGATGAAAACAAATCGGGTCTGGATGATGAAGGCTCCAGTTTTAGAAATCCTAGTTTTCCCTCTTTTAGCAAAGGTAGGTAGCAATCATGTTCTGTAGCTTTAAATATGATTCATCTTTTCAGCAGACGACATTAGTGTATTGTTTCTTTCTTTGGGAGGAGAAAGGTTAAAAATTGCATTGGCCTGAATCCATCTCCTCCCTTTATTGAAAGTAAAAAGACTTAACGGGAAATATATTGCTGGCTTGTGGACCACAAAACATTCAGCACCCCAAATCTGAGAAGAAAAGCATGTGAAAAAATTTCTATAAAGTTATTAGGATGTGGCGGTTACTTCCATCATAACTATAATATATAACTATTTTTTCTTTTTCATTTTTAAGTAGATTAGGTTCCTATAATGTAACACTAATTTACACCAATTTCATCACTTTTGACTCGCCATTGAAGTTGAATTGTAACAACTCACAAGAGATCTAGTATGATTAACTAAAAACAATCACATCATGTATATATTTGTTATATAATAATCACTTTATAAGTCTAAGGTCACAAGACTCTATATACTGTTTAATTAATTACAACTAATCCTGTTATCATATAATAAAAAAAATAACTATAGATTCCTATATTTTACCATTAACCACGATTGTGGAAAATTGGAATCTCCTAAAGAAATAGTAAAATGGGAAATACTTCTAAGTTTTACAAGAATATATTTCTATTTAATTTCCTAAGAATGAGATCCTATATTCTACAACTATATTATGACATTTCTTATACCATCAATCTTGATCCAAGTAACTCTCATTCACACCATGTCATATTTCTTCCCAAACTTTTCAGGTGTTACTTGCAAAACAATTTGTTGAATGTAGGAGTAGATAAAAAAAATCGATCAAACTAGATCAAACCAATTTGAAAATATGATTTTTTTTTTTGTAATTTGATTTAGAAAATTTCTAATCCAAACCTAACAAAAAACTTAGGGTTGGTTTAGAGAGTTAATTTAAAACAAACCATTTTTTTAAAAATATCATGATAATTTACTCATAGCTAAAAAATTATTTTATTTTAATATAATATTTAAAAATTTTAGTTTAACTTTATTGAAAAATATATATATTTAAATTTTATAACCATAATTTAACAAATACATAAATAGATTAACTTAAAATTTATCTTATATGTTAATTTAAGAAATAAATTAGTTACATTAAATATTTAAATTTTTTAATTGCTTGAATATTGACTTTAATTTTTTTTTATATAATATCAATACATATTATTATTAAATAAATTTAATATTACTCATATGAAATTATATATTAAGTAAATATACTTTCTTAAAAAACAAAATATGATTTAATCTGTAAATCAAACCAAACAAAACCGAAATTCTATAATTTAAAAAAAATATATAAAATCGAACCATATAGTTCAGTCTAAAGTAATGAAAACCAAATCGCATTTTTATAGTTTGGTTTGATTTAAAGGAAAAATTGAGCTAATTTGACCCGTGCCCAACCCTAGTTGAACAATGACCACACATTATGGTTAAGTGAGATAAAAATGCAATATTCTCATTACTATATAAGTATAGGCAAGTTATCATCCATATGCTATGTAAACACCATACATAGTCTTTTGATAATCAACGTGAAGTTTAAAGATTATACCTCCCTTGATCTTGAGTTAGAGATTCCCATATACTATTAGTGTCCAAGTACAGCCAAATTTATATTTATTTTTCTATTGTATCTTAAATGCACTCTTTAAATACTCAACTCAAGATGACAAGTGAGACCCTTTGAATGGGTTCTATCAAATGTGTAATAACCCTCATGTCACTTAATTTGCAAATGGAAAAATAGACATCCTTAATTGATTACTTCTCACATGTCATATAGCAAGATGACATTCAAGTCAATACAATATATTATGTAATTCATATTAGATTTTTAACTTAACCAAATACCATTAATTTTGTTTGCTTTTAGACAACCAATAAATTCTTATACAACATTCGACGGCTCACACAACACGAGAAAGCATTGAATAGTCATGACATAGAGATCAATCAAAACAATCAATCAAGCATTTAAACAACCACCCCTTACATCATTCCATTTTGATCAGAATACTGTAGAATCATAAACATACTTCAATGAAAATCTTTAATCTCCCTTTTCAATTCACATTAAACCAACATTTCCTCGGTTCCAATCTCAACAAATAACATCACATTTACCACCAACTAAGTATCTAAGAGACACATATATGTACTAAATCGTATAATTTCCTACTCACCTTAGCCATGCTGCTGACCGGAACAGCGTTCACATTGATGCGACAAATCAAAGAACTTCCTACAATTAGTAATAAAATAGCTTTCAGTAAACTATCTAGCTACCCTAACCCATAAATAGCTTGCTGTAATTAAAGAATATTGTAGTTTAAGTAAGTATAGTACTTATAGCTCCTAACGATGGACTTGCTGAGTTTTCGAACCCAACTCGTCTTTGATGGTAATGGCAAGGTTACACGACCTGAAGGAGGCACAGCAAGGGCAAAGGAATTAAACTTAAGCAGCTTGTAATGGAAAATTTATATTTTGAATGAAGTGGAACCGAGAAAGAAATTTGAACTTCTAAGTTCATGAAAAAAATAAAAAAAGGCTCGATTAAATTGAGATTACCTCACTTTAGCAATGGAGTCTCAAACTGTAATTGAGTCCTTTAGGAAGTTTGTCACGACAGGAGAAAAAGAGGAGAGAGTAGACGTCGAAATGAAAGTAGAGAGGAAGAGGGTAGAAGAAAGATGGGTATTGTAAAACAAATAAGTCCCAGACAATGTTATTTATTTTTTCTAAAAATTGAAAAATATAAATGACCACTTCAGGAAGTAGAGCACCGCACTCCTTTGGAGGCTTAGCTTGCGCATATCGTACTCTTTTTATGAGCCGGAATAGGACGATCTACTGGTCAATGACAGCGCCGGCGGCGGAGATCTCTTTTATATTACTTTTTTTTTTTTTTTTTGTTTCTTCTCTTTCTCTGTCCTCTGTCTTCGTATGTCATTGTGTCTTCTTTACCTTAAACTCTCACTTTTTCTCTCTCCTGTCTCTTTCCCCTCTCTCTCCTCTTTGTGTTCTCGTTCTCCGTGTTTAGACCTGTGGTTTCCTTCGTGTATTAAAAAAAAATTATAATTTCAGCTCGCGATTTTAATACAAAATAAAATCGTATCTTAAATATATTTGTTTTATTTTTAAATAATATTTTAAAAAATATATATATTTTTTCATTTTCCCTTTATAGTAAAGTGACATTGGCCAAAGATAAATCTTACTACAGATTTGAAGGTTAGCCATCAATATCATGCAAGAGGATACCATAAGTATCATTTATTTCTTTCACCAAATTTATCTACCTTTTGCTTTCATTCCTTCACAGCTTACAACAACATATTTCTAATTTATTATGACAGAAGGAAATGAAGTCTGCGAAGGAAAGCAGAGAGGGACCGTGGCAACTGTAAAGCAAATAACAACAAATTCCATTTTGTCCAATTTTTGCAATTAGGTTTTGGGGCTTCCATCAGACGCCGGAGATATTTCGGTTTTTTTTTTTTTTTTTTTTACTTGTATTGACATTTATGTTGTAAACTCGGTTGAATTTATATAATTCATTCAGATATTGAACAATGATGTGACAAATTTTTTATCTAAAAATATTTTTTTCATGAGTTAAATGCACACATTAACTATCAATAGAAGAAAAGTTTTAATAATATTAACATACTATCATAACTTAACTTTTTTTTTTTTTTTTTATAGACTTGAGCCTAATTTAAATTGGGAGAATTCTACAATCCGACATGAACCACCAAACTGGCATAGATAAATAATTAAAATATTTAGATTTGTGAATATTAAATTTTATGATAAATTAATTATACTATATAATTACTTTATACTATTAATAGCTCTTATTTATTGTAAATGAAAGTCTTTTACTGTATAAAATAGCCAATTGATATCTAAATCAAAATTGTTGACAATTGCATTAAAATTGTTGATAGCTTATTTTTACTATATTTAAAAGGATAAAAATGCAATAAGAAGAAATGAATGCATAATAGAATTTCCCCTTAAATTGGCCTCATGCACCAATTACCTTACATGCAAAGTTCTTTACCATCCCTCCTCCATTCTTAATTTTTATTTCAAATGCCATTTCAACCTCTCTAAACGGGCTATTACTCGTTTCTCCAAGCTAAAGGCAACAACTTGATCTTTACTCTCATGGAGTTCTTACAAAATTGCACTTGAAAATTCAACCTGGTTATTCAGACATGCATGGTATAATTTCGAATCATATAGGATATAGATGCATGCTTTATTTTCTTTTTCTCCAATTAACAAACCCTGCCATCGAAGAACTATATTTCAGTGTAACAAAAATCTGAAAATGATATGAAAGGATGAAAGTTGATATATAAGTGTGTATAGACATAATATTTTCGGCATATAGAAAATATTGAGATGAGTATATAGTAGGAAACATATTGAGATGTGTATGTTGCAAATTCTGTTATCAAATGCTTCTGTTGGCCAAATACGCTAAATTAAAAATTTGTTAAGGTATTAAAAATAAAATTTTAAATGTAATTACATATGCTTGCCGTATGCATTAATGACACCTAGGCAATTGCATTTTTATTTTCCCTGATGATATTTAATTTGCACAGTAAAGATCAGAAGAAATGTGGAAAGCAAGTGCAAGCTTATATTTACTATACTACCTGAAGACATTGATGGCTAGATAGGTTTGTATTTACTGTTGACTAATACCCTGATTGATGAATTCAATTACATCAAAACCCATCAAATTAATAAAAGGTTATTTAGTAACACTAAATAATAATAATAATAAATCTAGAAACTTTAATATATATATATATATATATATATATATATATATATATATGCAAATGCATACGCAAATGTCCAACGAATAGATTTAAAAGGTGAAACATTGTGAAAGGTATAAGTTACTTGCCACAATGTATTCAATGCAGACAGGTGAAAATTTACTAAATCAATATAAAAACAAGTTTTCGTGATCAAGAATTCGTGACATATAATGCTGCAATATGTTTAGAGTAATAACTCCAAGTTAAGGCTAATACAATTTAGTGGGGTAAATACCAAAGTAAAGTAAATTTTGTAATATTAACATATGATATATCAATATATTTATCAAAACACTTACGGTCTAATTTTCAATAGCTAAACTCTTAGCTGCTATAGTAAAATTTTGAGTTTGTCAAAATGGAATTATTATTATAATAAGACTTGTTAGGCCTAGAGCTAAACTCTAGAAAAAACCCTAGAAGGCCAACAAGACTATAATAATTTCAACAAATGTATAAATATATTGAAATCAAAATTGAAAAAAAAGGGACTATAGAGATAAAATGGGAAGAGACAGGAAAAAAGTGGACGGTGATGGTAATGTTACATTACAATAGACAGGGGAAAAGGATTTTTTTTTTTTTTTTTTGTATCTTTAAATTTTTCTATGTGTTCTACGTGATATTTTAAGTTTTAACATCTAACTAACTTTTATTTCTTAATTATAGATATACAAAAAATATAAAAAAAATCAAAATAATGGGAAATGACTATGAAGGATTAAATTGACCTTATTTTATTGAAAAGTAAGAATTAAAGAGAAATATATTACTTGGACTGGACCCACAAAATATATAAAAATGGACGTCAGATACCCTGCAACATATGCGGAATCAAATACCTGAAATAATCGTCAACATCATATTATAGGGGAACAAAGAACTCAGATATCTTCACCACGAAAAAAAAATAAAAAATAAAAAAAAACCCAAAATGGTTAAAATCGAAATCGGCCAAAAATAAATCTTACTGTAGATTGGAGGGTCACCCATCAATATCATGGAAGAGGCTACCAAGAGTTTCATTTATTTCTTTTAATAAATTTATGTACATTTTGCTGTTATTACTTCACAGCTTGTAGCTCTATATTTCTATTTTTTTATGACAGAAGGGAATGGACTCTGTGAAAGAAAGTAGAGAGGGATCGGGGCACCTGTAGAACAAATAACAACATATTCGATTTTGTCTAATTTCATAGTTAGGGTTCGGTGCGTCAACTTGGGTCCCAAGATATTTGAGATGTTTTTTTTCTGGTATAGGTATTTATGTAAACCCGGTTGAATTTAAATAATTCATTTGGATATTTATCAATGATATGATAATTTTTTATTTTTAAATATTTTTACATAAGTAAAAAAAAACACGTTAGTTATCACTTAATAGATAAATATGAATTTAAGAAAAAAAATTCGATGATACTAACACATCATGTGATCTATTAATATTAATGGATCTTTTTAATAGGTTTGGGCCTATTTTAGGGTTATAAATATTCAATTCTAAAAATATTAGAATTTATATAATTATGAAAGGTTTTAAAGATAGTACATGTAAATTAATCTAAAATATTTAAAGTGAAATAAGATATAAGGTGTATGCATACATTAAAAAGAAAATGAAGAGAGAAAGATTCTTAAGCTTACATTCCATTTTTAGCAAGGTGAACAAAAAAGATGAAACTAATTGTGAAAAGACATAGATTAAAACAACTTGTTGAGAATTCAAAAATTTGCGTCTATCTCTGTTGGTTTAGATTGTTTATGCTAATAGGAGGGTTTAGGTGGTGTAACACCTCTCCATTATATTCACTTTGTGTTGGAGTCAAATAAAATGCTTCGTTTTTCTTCTAATGACACAAGACAAAACGTTGTACATCGCTAAAATATCATATTCACAAAACATATTGAATGAAGGACAGTCCCTCTTTAAATAAGTCACCAACAATGAAACAGGCCATGATCATGAAGATAAGGATTTACGATGGTTTGGGTCTTGTTGCTAAGATATACAAGAAGAAGTGCACTCAGAAACCGAGATGGGTTTAGGAACGGTTTTATCAAACTCGAACTTAAATCATTATCTTATAAAATTATTCATGAGATGCTAAAAATTCCTATAAAGTTTTTATTTAATATCTAAAACCCACCTCATTAAGAATACTATAAACTTGCGACTTGATGTATTGACCTACTATTACAATTTATATAAAATACCTTAATATGAAATAAAGAAATAATGTATTATCATGACTCTTATAAATTATTTTTTATTTATATAAACTTATATTAAGAATAAAATGATAATATCTTATATGATGATATAAATTATTTATAAAAAAAACTATATTAAATATAACTATTTATAATTATAAATTTCATAAAATAAACCGATGCCACTACACTTTATCTGGGGATTGGGGTGGTAGCCTCAAGACCCCCTAGGTACGTTAATGAAATGGATTTCGTAAGACTAGCACATTAATATACTAATATACCTATTGCAACATCAATTCTATGGTTGTATCAATTGGTAACTTATATTAGAGACTTATTAGCAGTAGCATGACAAGATAAGAAGACTAAATAGAAATTTAGAAATTTACGATTTAAATATGGATTAGGACTCTAAAATCCTTAAGTTTGTTAGCAAGCCCTGAATCAAAAAACTAATCTTAAACACGTCAACAATGCATTTAGGAAGGATGGAAATAAAAGCATATCCCAAACGTTACATAATCAAGCATTGGAAAAAAAAAAAAAAAAAGAAGCCTTATTGGATCGGACATTAAGGCTTAACTTGTAATTAGTTAATTCTTACCCAAGTTTACTAAAATATTTATGTACTTTAAAGTATTTACATGCATATACATATAGGGCTAAATGATCTTGTCTACACTTGACTTAATGACCTTTTTGTATATGTACCATATGAATATAAATGCACGCCAAGCGTATTAAAAAAATAATATATACAAACCTGTACTTACGAGTATATAGAATGTATAAACAGCAAAAGATGTGACGATATAAATGCTAAGTACAGCTACAACCAAACATGATATAAGATATACCTATATAAACATATATCTGTATACACTAAAGGTATATATAAAATATATATGCATTACGCACCTTATAAGTATTCATGCATACCGGATAAATATACTCGATATCAAAAATAAAAATAAGATTGTATATATACGTCATGTATATATATATATATATATAATATGCGGTATATGCATATTTCTAGGATCCAAGTAAATTAGACGACTACATTCCTTGGTTAACAAAATATATTTAACTTACATATTAATTTAAATAAAGGACTAACTATATAATAAATAAGAAGGAAAATCTTACCTTTTTAATCATATAAAGTAAATGGTTGTTGAGCGGTGAATGCATACATGATGACTTATAAGAATACCACTACTAGACCTTATTCGGGACATGATACATGCAAAAAAAAAATTATTTAAAAATATTTTTACATGAGCAAAATAAATACATTAGCTATCGTATAATGATAAATATGAAGTTAGAAGAAAAGTTTCAATAATATTAATATGGTATTTAATTTATAAGTATTAATAATTTTTTTTTATTAGACTTGAATCTAATTTAGGAATATAAATGCTCAGTTTTAAAAGTATAACAAAGAAAAAGTCCTCT
Source organism: Laguncularia racemosa (assembly GCA_037954665.1). Classification (NCBI taxonomy): domain Eukaryota; kingdom Viridiplantae; phylum Streptophyta; class Magnoliopsida; order Myrtales; family Combretaceae; genus Laguncularia; species Laguncularia racemosa. The sequence goes on from JBBMOL010000153.1 coordinate 687,608, forward strand.
AAATTTATATTTCATTTTGGCATGGTGGTGAAATAAGATAAAACTAGATATAATTCATATCATACCATTCAAAATTTACTTTCACATTTAATTTTGAACAAAACATTTTTCAATAACTAATACCTAATGCCAACAATGTTGGCACGAATGGACCGAGTGACGACAAGAATCCGAGTCTCTGTTCTTATCCAATAAATTAGTTTGGTCCGGCGGTGATTACAATTTTTTTTCCTTTTTTTATTTTTATTAGGAGGCTCCTATATTTTATCTATTGACGTGATAAAGAAATAGAATAAAGTGAATCTCCTTGTACACGTGATATATGCACTTAAGAAATAAAGCTGATTATATAAAATCATTTTATTTTTATTAAAATAAATCTTGTTTACCAATTAGAATTTTACATCTCTCTAATTAACAATAATAGATAGTAATGAACGAGAGAGTTGCATAGTGGCAAATACTAAATTATAAATATACAAAGTGACAAAAAGAAACTGTGTAGAATGAAATTTGCCCTTCAACTTTTTCTTACTCAGTCCTTCATGCATTGTATATCATATCATCTTTGCAAGTGTTGCAATCAGTATTGCTCAAAGCCCGAACCGATCATAGGTGGCTGTAAATAATATGACTATAAAATAGTTATAGTATTATAAATAAATTTCAATAATTAATCTTATTATTTTTATTTTAGATTCAATATATATATATATATATATATAAATGTTATTAAAGTGACTTAATTTATATTATTCAATTATTGACACCTTCTCTAACATGGAAAATACCTATGCCATTATTGTCGTACAAGAACTACGTAGAACAGTTCAAGTAATAGAAGAATTATATTTTAACTTTTTTACTGCATTTGAAGGTCAAGTTTCCCTAACTCTTCCACTATTTCCCTGCCCACATGGTACCATGCATGGTCACACACTCGTTATGCAACGAATAATGATGCAAAAGTTGAAGCAGCATCGTTTCGGATCAAGTGAATACACTAAACTGAACGATTACTTCAATACATACTTCGAATTTGGTAACAGCAGTATTACGGATTTCAACATCCTAGATTGGTGAAAAAGACACAGGAAGACGTATTTGATCTTCTCTCAAATGGCTTGCGAGGTTTTGACTGCTCCAACATCAACGATAGCTATTAAATAGCCATTCAATATAGTGAGCCTTATCTTGTCCCAATGGTGACTAAGACTATCACCCATCAATGTTGAAGCGCTTGCTTACATGAAGTATTGGTCAAAGGTAAGGAGTCAAATACAAGAGTCGTATGGGATGTCTAATGAAGAAGATAAATACTTCAGTGACTTCGTCTCATCAGGTAGTAGGTCCATCGGTTCAAATCTTGATATCGAGTAAACCAAATAATTTTGTAAATGTAATAATACTACCTTATTTATTTTTTACAATAGGTTAGAGATATTTTGTAAAGAGATTTCTATTATTTACTTGTAAAGTTTTATTATCATGTATAAAAAGTAAAGTCAAATATCTTTCTCTTTTTTATAATATTTTTATTCAATTAATAAAATTCGGGGTTAGCATCCCGCTCCCTCCTCTACCTCTTGTGTATGAGATATTGCCACCAATTAATTTTCCAAACATTGCATATTATCTTGAAAATTATGGATTAAATTTCAATGTTAATAAATTTAAGTAAAAAAAAAACTAACTTAAAAAATATATATGGATAAATAATAAATAATTTAAAAAATGAAAAATATGTAATAAAAAAGATTATGAAAAATTAAAATCAATCTTAAAAAAAAAAAATCTAGGGCCAATTCACGGGTTAAAGCAGCTCGTGAACTATCAAGTTAAGAAAACCTCTCTGACCCTTGACTTGACCAGTTCGGATCGGTTCCAGCGATTTCAAACCGGCCCGATGTCTTCAAGGACCCTCTCATGCCGAGGCTATCCGAGGACCACTTGGAAGAAAACAAGCAAATGGCACTCTTCATGGATAATGCTTTTCCTCGTTGGGACAAGAACAAACATATTGGAATTGATGGCATAATAAAAAGATACAAGGATGTCGTTGCTTTTATGAAGGTTAAGATTGCCTATGATCCACATGGACTATTCTCCGGTGAGTGGACAGACTGGGTCTATTATTCCCGAGATGTCCACTGTGCTCCTATGAGAGGTTATTTTTTTGCTGACCCTGAAAAGCGACAAGGATGCCAGTCTATAGCTAGCCTACCAAAAATTTGTCCATAGACACTACTACTTTTTTTTTTTTTCCCTTTTAAACTTGTGAAATATAATATAGTTATAGGAATAAAATATAAAACTGACGTATATATAACATGAAAATAATATAATTATAATACAAAGTTATATTGTAACTTAGAATTAGACGGAGAATTGATGTTTTCTCATCCTCTTCATTTGTGATTCCATATTGAACCAAAGGCAAATCAACATTCCATTAGCTTACTAGTATCACATGTCTAAACACTATATTTCATACCCCATCAACTAGCTTCACTTCCCATTTTCCTTAATTAGACTCCCTCAACTAGCTATGTATAACAACCCTCACCCAGCTTACTTCATCCTCCCCATTCCATATAAATCATAAAATATCGAAGAATAATGTCTACAACAACGACATTTATCGTGCCTTTAATTTCAGTATTATACTACTTCATTTGTAGTCCTCCGAAAGAACCAATTACATGCTTTTCTGATGAAGGTACAAGAGACACGGGACACACGGCTTGACATATGGCCGTATAGTGATTGGTAGATTTCCACAAACTTATACACGGCCGTGCATCACGACCGTGTATTCGATCAAGATTTCCACAGAAGCATACACGACTTCCTTACACGGCTAGGAACATGACCGTGTACTTGGTCAAGAATATTCACAGAGTCATACACGGCTTAAATACACGGCCGTGTATGAGATCGTGTACTATGCTCGTCGCATGTCCAGAATCATACACGGCTTGGAGACACGGCCGTGTGTCAAGTCGTTTGTAGACGCGTATTTTATTATTTCTTCCACGTGTACGCTTAGATTTTTTCCTTTTAGATATTTTACGGGGACATATAAATACTCTTTTGTCAAATAGATTAAGGTTACGTTTTATTATCATATTTGAATACACTTTGAGAGAGAATTTTCTCCAATTTTCGGGTTGTGCGCAACCAGATTTGCATCAAAGAGTGTTTCTTTGTTGTGTGGAACCAATCCAATTTCGGATTCGTTTCGTTTCGCTCTCCGCGCTGCGTCAGTTGGTATCAGAGCAAGGCAATTTCCTACGGAGATGTCGACCAATGATGGTGTTGATTGCGGTCGTATTCCTGACGGTGTTCGGGGTACGAAAGTCCTACGTTATGGGCAACCAATACGAAGGGCGGTAGAGGAGACCATGGGACAGAAAATCTGACGTAAGGAACAGCGTCGTGAAGCCCTGACCTATCGATCCAATACCAACAGTAGCAGGCAGGTTCATTGGAGACGACCGGAAGGCGATCCAAGGAACAGATCTGTTACTTATGATACGGATGATGAAGACAAGATTTTTAATAATCTGCCTAGGAGAAGAGGCCATGGTAACATAAGACAGTACAACAGATGTGATTACAGGTATAAAGATGAAATCTTTTCTCAATTTAAATATGTTGTATTGGAGTTTGATGGTACCGAGAGTCTGAATGAGTTTTGGGTTTGGGTAGAGGACATAGAAAGATTCTTTGACCATATGAGGGTTTCTGAGGGAATGAAGGTAGAGTTAGTGGAGAGTCGTTTGTGGGGTGATGCATTGTATTGGTGGGAACGACTTCCGGGAGTAAGACGCCTTGAGGGTAAACATCCGGTGAGGACTTGGTTTAAAATGCAATACTTGCTAGAACGAAAGTTCTTTCCCCATGATTACGAGCAAATCCCTCCTCAGAAAATTCCACAATCACCTAAGCCAGTAAACTTAATTCCTAAAGTGTTTAAGGAGGAGATGGTTGAACAAGAGGAAAACTCAACCCTTAACAATCATAGTACTCTGATTGGTGATGGTGAGGGCAGTGGAAAAACAATTGAAGCTTACAAAATTTGTGTTGGTGAGGAAGCTATTGTGGAGGAGTTTTTGTTGAATGACGAGCAGGTGATGATGGTGACTGAAGAGTCGAAGGCTGGAGATACTCTGAGCATAATTGTCGCACCAACGAAGGAGATTAATGATGTAGAGTTTAATGTTTTACCCAAAAACTTATACTTCAACCCAGAGGAAGCGCTAGAGATGACTTATGGAGTACCAAATACAGAGAAAGAAACTCATGAAATTCTCAGTTATGCATTTGAGAGTGGCATAAATACTTTAGACACTGCTGAGGCTTATCCAATCCCAATGAAGAAAGAGACTCAAGGAAAAACAGATCTTTATATTGGTAGCTGGTTGAAGTCTCAGCCACGTGACAAGGTCATTGTGGCAACAAAAGCTTGTGGTTATTCAAAAAGGTCAAGCTATATTCGTGAAAATGCAAAGGTTTTACAGGTTGATGCTGCTAACATCAAAGAGAGTGTAGAAAAAACCCTTAAGAGACTTGGCATTGACTACATTGATTTGTTGCAAATTCATTGGTCAGATCGCTATGTTCCACTGTTTGGTGAGTACTCATATGATTCCTTACAGTGGCAGCCAAGTGTGCCTTTTGTTGAGCAGCTACAGGCCCTACAAGATGTTATCAACGGAGGAAAGGTTCGCTACATCGATGTTTCAAATGAGACTTCATATGGAGTAATGGAATTTGTTCATGCTTCTAAGGTTGAAGGGCTTCCAAAGACTGTTAGCATACAGAATAGCTATAGTTTGCTTGTTAGAACCCGGTTTGAAGTGGATCTAGTTGAAGTATGCCACCCGAAAAATTGCAACATAGGCCTCCTTTGTTATTCTCCATTGGGTGGTGGGTCATTGACTGGAAAGTATTTGGATATCAGTTTTGAAGCTACCAAAAAGGGGAGGTTGAACCTATTTTCTGGATACATGGAGAGATACAACAGTTCCATCCATATAACTGCTGGACGATCACCTTTCTCAGTGGTCTATACCAAGGCACCTTCCCATGCTTTGGACCTAGTTTCCTTACCTAAAGGTGTGGAGACTAACGTAGTAGCAAAGTATCATATCCATGAGGGGTACTTGATGAAAGGGAATCAGCTGTGCCTTCCCGAATCTTTTTTGCGGGAAAAGCTTATCAGGGATCTGCATGGTGGAGGACTGGCGGGACATATGGGTAGAGATAAGACCCTAGCCGCAGTTACTGAAAGATATTTTTGGCCTCGGCTAAGGAGGGATGTGTATCGAATTGTGGAGAGGTGCTACATTTGTCAGGTGTCTAAGGGGCAATCCCGAAACACTGGCCTATATACTCCTCTTCCCGTGCCTTCAAACATTTGGGAGGGCTTGTCGATGGACTTTATACTGGGTTTGCCTCGTACCCAACGAGGTGCTGACTTTGTGTTTGTTGTAGTTGATAGGTTTTCCAAGATTGCTCATTTCATCCCCTACAGGAAGACCGCCGACGCACGGGCTATTGCACGACTGTTCTTCAAGGAAGTGGTGCGGTTGCATGGAGTCCCAAAGTCCATTACTTCCGACAGGGATAGCAAATTCCTCAGTCATTTTTGGAAGACTCTTTGGTATATGTTTGATTCATCGTTGAATTACAGCAGCACCGCTCATCCTCAAACCGATGGTCAGACCAAGGTAACTAACAGGACCCTTGGAAACCTTATAAGAAGCATCTGCGGTGAGAAGTCGGGACAGTGGGATCAAGCATTGGCTCAGGCTGAATTCGCTTACAATAGTTCTGTCCACCGAACTATTGGAAGGTCTCCATTCTCGGTAGTATACACAAAGACACCACAACATGCACTGAACTTGCTTAAATTACCCAAGGATATGGTGGGTGATGTGGCGGCTAGACATATGGCGGAGCAACACCAAGCCACTACTGAGGAAGTTAAGCGAAAGAAAACAAGCAAATGGCACTCCTCATGGATAATGCTTTTCCTCGTTGGGACAAGAACAAACATGTTGGATTTGATGGCATAATAAAAAGATACAAGGATGTCGTTGCTTTTATGAAGGTTAAGATTGCCTATGATCCACATGGACTATTCTCCGGTGAGTGGACAGACTGGGTCTATTATTCCCGAGATGTCCACTGTGCTCCTATGAGAGGTTATTTTTTTGCTGACCCTGAAAAGCAACAAGGATGCCGGTCTATAGCTAGCCTACCAAAAATTTGTCCATAGACACTACTACTTTTTTTTTTCCCCTTTTAAACTTGTGAAATATAATATAGTTATAGGAATAAAATATAAAACTGACGTATATATAACATGAAAATAATATAATTATAATACAAAGTTATATTGTAACTTAGAATTAGATGGAGAATTGATGTTTTCTCATCCTCTTCATTTGTGATTCCATATTGAACCAAAGGCAAATCAACATTCCATTAGCTTACTAGTATCACATGTCTAAACACTATATTTCATACTCCATCAACTAGCTTCACTTCCCATTTTCCTTAATTAAACTCCCTCAACTAGCTATATATAACAACCCTCACCCAGCTTACTTCATCCTCCCCATTCCATATAAATCATAAAATTTCGAAGCATAATGATGTGGACATCGTGGAGGGCACAACAGCTTACACGGCTTAACGGCACGGCCGTGTATAATCTTACACGGGCCGTGTATAACTTACATGGGCACGCCCAGCGACACGACCGTGTGCTCCAGTAGAATTCTCACAGAATCATACACGGCTTAAAGGCACGGCCGTGTATAAAACCGTGTACTGTGCTCGCCATATACACAGAAGCCTACACGGCCTAAAGGAACGACCGTGTATTCGACCGTGTACTATGCTCGTCGCACATGCCCAGAAACATACACGGCCTAGAGGCACGGCCGTGTACTATGCTCGTCGCATGCCCAGAGACATACACGGCCGTGAGGCACGACCGTATATGCGACCGTGTACTATGCGTGTCGCATGTTCAGAAACATACACGGCTTGGAGGCACGGCCGTGTATGCGACCGACTATAGACGTGTATTTTATTATTTCTTTTCACATGTACGCTTAGATTTTCCCCTTTTAGATATTTTACGGGGGCATATAAATATTCTTTTGTCAGATAGATTAGGGTTACGTTTTAAAAATTACACTTTGAATATATTCGAGAGAGAGTTATCTCCTTTATTGGTTGTGCGCAACCAGATTTGCATCAAAGATCGTTTCTTTGTTGTGTGAAACCAATCCAATCTCGGATTCGTTTCGTTACGCTTTCCGCGCTACGTCAGTTGGTATCAGAGCGAGGCAATTTCCTGTGGAGATGTCGACTAACGGTGGTGTTGATGGCGGTCGTGTTCTCGACCTTGATCGAGATGCGGAAGTCCAAGGAGTCAATCAATGGGCTCCGAGGGCAGTGGTTGAAGCTATGGAGCAGAGATTTGGGCGTGTAGAGCAACGCCTGGAGGATCTGGTGGCGCGGTTCGATGCCATGGTGATGGACTACAACGGTCACAGGGGTGTTGTTGGGAATCGACCGGGGGTAGCAGCTGTCCGCGGCGACCTTATCAATGACTTTGTTGCCGGAAACCAATGGAACCGGAGAATTGATGGAAGCTCTTCTGAGGAGGAGGATGGAATTTTGCGGAGGAGAGAACAACCACCGCGAAGGGGTGGTGTTGTTGGCGGTGGAAGATTTCATGGAATTGATGATCGGAATGAACCAGCATATGGGGGTAGATATCAATGCAATCACCAAGGATTCGACCATGCTGAAGGCGGAGACTTCCGTCTTAAGGTAGATAGCCCTTCTTTTAATGGTAATTTGAATATAGAAGAGTTTTTAGATTGACTGGCGGAGGTCGATAGGTTCTTTGACTATATGGAAGTTCCTGAGGATAGGAGGGTGAGAATGGTTGCTTGTAGATTAAAAGGAGGGGCGTCTGCATGGTGGGATAGATTGCAGCACCGTAGGCAAAGGGAAGGGCGGCAACCGATTAGATCATGGTGCCGTATGAGAAATCTGCTGTAGCAGGATTTCTTGCCACCCGATTACGAACAAATCCTCTTCCAACAGTATCAGCGGTGCCGACAAGGGCAGAGGACGGTGCATGAATACACTGCGGAGTTTATGAGGCTAGCGGAGAGGAATGATTTAAGAGAGACTGAGGGTCAACAGGTGGCACGGTTTGTAGACGGGTTGAAGCCTCAGATAAGAGATAAGATAGGGGTGACGGTGTTCCGAACCATGAATGAAGCAAAGAACTTGGCTCTCCGAGCGGAAATGATGATACAAGAACAAAGCGTAAGGTTTGGAGGTAGTAAAAGGACTTACACTTACGAAGGTCCTGGTAATAGTAGTAAAGGAACTGGTGAGAGACCTCGAGGAGTGGTTGAGAAGCCAGCGGGAAGTATGGACAGGAGAGAAGACAAGGCGGAAGGAAAGAGACCGGTGGAGAATAGAGACACCCCAAGGCAAAACAATCCATATGCCAAGCCGATACTGGGAAAATGTTATAGATGTAATCAGCCGGGGCATCGATCAAATGAGTGCCCAAATAGACGCACTGTAAACATTGTCGAGAGGGAAGAGGATGAAGAAGTGTGTTGTGAACCAGACGGTGATGACGAGTACTATGAGAAGGTTGACGACGGGGTAGAACCTAATTACGTAATTAGGAGGATGATGTTGGCACTGAAACAAGAGGATAGCTCACAACGACACCAATTGTTTCGCACTAGGTGCGCGATTGGTGGGAGAGTGTTTGACTTAATTATCGACAGTGGGAGTTGTGAAAACATCATTGGGAAGGAAGTCGTGAAGAAGCTCCAATTACCTACAGAGAAACATCCAAGTCCGTACACCATCGGATGGATCAAAGCGGTAGAACGGATAGAGGTAAAGGAGAGATGTAGAGTTCCTTTCTCGATCGGTAAATATCGAGATGAAGTGTACTGCGACATCGTCGATATGGACGCTTGTCATTTGCTGTTCGGGCGTCCTTGGCAATTTGATGTAGATGCCCAACATGCAGGGAAGGAGAACAAGTATAGGTTGGAGAAGGAGGGGGTGAAGTATACACTACTGCTACTAATGGATAAGCAACCCAAAATCCAGAAGGTGAAAGGGAAGTCCTTTCTTACGATTACCCAATCGGAAAGAGAGATGACGGAAGACATCAAGGAATCCCGCTTGATGCATGCTCTAGTAGTGAAAAATGCGGGAGAGGACATGAGTAACGCAGAGATTTCGGAAGAAGTGAGGGAATTATTAGATGAATTCAAAGAAGTCATTCCGGAAGACTTACCGGAAGGATTACCTCCCTTGCGGGACATCCAACATCACATTGACTTGGTGCCGGGAGCTAGTCTTCCTAACCTCCCTCACTACCGGATGAGTCCCAAGGAAATGGAGATCTTACAGGAGAAGGTCCAGGACTTGCTTGATAAGGGATTCATTCGAGATAGCTTGAGTCCCTGTGCCGTACCAGCACTACTAACACCTAAGAAAGATGGAAGTTGGAGGATGTGCGTGGATAGCCGAGCGACCAACAAAATCACAATTGGGTACAAATTCCCAATACCTCACATTGAGGACATGTTGGATCGGCTGAGTGGGGCAGTGGTGTTCTCCAAGATAGACCTTCGAAGCGGGTACCATCAAATTCGGGTCAGACCTGAGGATGAGTGGAAGACCGCCTTCAAGACGAAAGAGGGGCTATACGAATGGATGGTCATGCCATTCGGACTCAGCAATGCACCGAGTACCTTCATGCGCGTGATGAACCAGGTACTTAAAACCCTTCATAGGCCGATTTGTTGTTGTATATTTTGATGACATATTAATATATAGCAAGACTCAGGAGGAACATCTAGTGCACTTGAAAGATGTTTTGAGGGTGCTGCAAGGGAACAAACTCTATGCTAATATCAAAAAGTGTGTTTCTGTCATCAAAGCTGTTATTTTTGGGATTCATAGTGAGTAGGGAAGGAATCATGGTGGATGAGGATAAGGTACGAGCCATTAGAGATTGGCCTACACCCAAGACAATCACCGAGCTGAGGAGTTTCCTAGGGTTAGCAGGATTCTACAGACGTTTTATACGACACTTTAGCACGGTAGCGGCTCCCTTAACCGAATGTTTAAAGAAAGGGCAGTTTCATTGGGACGAGGAAGCTCAGTCGGGATTCACCGTGCTCAAAGAGCGACTATGTAGCGCACTAGTGTTGACCTTACCAGACTTCGACAAATTATTCGAAGTTGATTGTGATGCTAGTGGTGTGGGAATTGGGGCGGTACTCTCTCAAGAGAAGAGGCCTGTTGCATTTTATAGTGAGAAACTCTGTGAGGCCAGGCGGAAATGGTCCACATATGACAAGGAGTTCTACTCCGTAGTCAGGGCCTTGAGAATGTGGGAGCATTATTTAGTGGGCAAGGAGTTCGTACTATACTCTGATTGCGTTGCCTTGAAACACCTGAGCAATCAGACCCGCATATGCAAAGACATGCACGCCCGATGGATACAATTCTTGCAGAAATTTCTGTTTCGTTTGATGCATAAATCTGGGGTTCAGAACAAGGTGGTCGACGCACTAAGCCGAAGGGCGGATTTGCTAGTGACTTTGAGAGCTGAAGTAGTGGGATTTGAATAGTTGAAGGAGCTGTATGAAATGGATGGGGATTTTGGAGCTACCTGGAGAAAGTGCACTAAGAAGGAACCCAATGATAGTTATTATATCCTGGAGGGTTATTTGATGAGGGAGAACCAACTTTGTATTCCTGCATCCTCCTTGAGAGAGAAGGTGATCCGAGATCTCCATGGAGGGGGATTAGCCGGCCATTTGGGGCGAGACAAAACACTAGCAGCAGTGGCTGCAAGATACTATTGGCCTCAGTTGCGTAGGGATGTCAGTTGGATAGTGCAACGCTGCTACACCTATCAAACGTCAAAGGGCCACTCTTAGAATACGGGACTATATACTCCCACCCGTACCTGAGAATATTTGGGAAGACCTATTCATGGACTTCGTTTTAGGTTTGCCTCGTACCCAACGAGGCGCTGACACTGTTTTTGTAGTTGTGGACAGGTTTTCCAAGATGGCTCACTTCATCCCATGCAAGAAGACGGCAGATGCTCAGAACGTGGCCAGATTATTCTTTAAGGAGGTGGTCCGATTACATGGGGTTCCCAAATCCATCACTTCTGATAGGGACACTCAATTCCTTAGCCACTTCTGGAGAACACTTTGGTACATGTTCAACTCGTCCCTCAACTTCAGCAGCACAGCCCACCCACAAACCGATGGACAAACCGAAGTGACGAACAGGACCTGATGCGAACCCTAGGTATGTTAAACCTAGAACCCGACGATCGTGATTTGAAATCGGATCCCCAAGAATCGTCTTGAACAAGCGGTGAATGGAACTAGACCCCAACTACACCTGTTGATTGAAACCTAAGTTATCAAGATGATTTTCCCAAGCGTTTTGATTGAAGAAAATCGAAAGAGTTCTTTTGCAAAGAACAAAGAGAGAGAAAACCCTCAAAATATGTATTCAAATCTGTAAAATTCGTAACCCTAGCGTTTTTTACAAAAGGGTATTTATACTTCCTTGTACAATGTCTTGAAAGGAAAATACGCGGAACGAAAATAAAAAGATACGCGTAGTACACGGTGTAATACACGGTCGTGTCTCCGAGCCGTGTATGACACTGGGCATGCGACGAATAAGGTACACGGTCGCATACACGACCCGTGTCTCCAAGCCGTGTATAACACTGGGCAGGCGATGAACAAGGTACACGGTCGCATTCTTGACCCGTGTCTCCAAGCCGTGTATAACACTGTGTATGTGACGAGCACGATACACGGTTTTATACACGACCGTGCCTTTTGGCCGTGTATTCTTCTGTGAGAATTTTGCTGAGACACACAGTTGTGCCGCTGGCCGTGCTGTTGGGCCGTGTAAGGATACACGGTCGTAATACACGCCCGTGTATTGAGGCCGTGTATGATCCCTTGAATTCCTTAGTAAAGCTTGGTTCCTTCTCTTGCAGCTCCATCACTAATCCTTGCAAAGCTTCTCTCATCCGCCTAGCTCTAGCTCTTGTCATTGGACCTCCCATACCATGTAACGAGTCGATGGACTTTGACTCTTGAACTCTTGATGCTAGCTGATCCCCATCATTCCCTCCTTCCTCGAAAAGATTCGTCCTCGAATCACCTGCATCATATAGAGTAAGATCAGAAACATTAAAAGTTGCGCTTACGTTACCATAGTGACTTGGTAAGTCAATCTTGTAGGCGTTATCATTGATGCGCTCCAACACTTGGAATGGTCCATCCCCTAGGGTGCAACTTAGACTTTCGCTGTTCGGCAAATCGCTCTTTTCTCAGATGCACCCACACCCAATCTCCTGGATGAAAAACAACATTCACACGACCCTTATTGGCCTGGCGAGCATAATGCTCATTTTTCTTCTCAATGTTAGCCCGAACCTGAGCATGCAATTCCCGCACAAATTCTGCCTTTTTCTTTCCATCAAGATCAACAAATTCATTAACAGGCAAAGGCAAAATATCCAGTGGAGTCAAAGGATTAAAACCATACACAATCTCAAATGGAGAATAGGATGTAGTGGAATGCACAGTCCTATTATATGCAAATTCTACATGTGGTAGACAGTTCTCCCATTGTTTCAAATTTTTATGAATCACAGCACGCAACAGGGTAGAAAGAGTCCTATTGACTACTTCGGTCTGACCATCTATTTGAGGATGTGCAACAGTAGAGAACAACAACTTAGTGCCTAGCCTATTCCACAAAGTACGCCAAAAATGACTCAAAAATTTTACATCCCTATCACTCACAATAGAATTAGACAAGCCATGCAATCGCACAATCTCTGAATTGGCCCTATAAGCTGGCCGATTAGGAATGGAAACACCTGGGATAAAGTCAATCTGGTGCTCAATGCCTCTTAGTGGAGGCAATCCCCTTGGTACTTCCTTAGGAAACAAATCCTCATATTCCTGCAAAAGAGACACAACCACACTTGGCAAAGAAGAGTTAAGGTTAGTAGTAGTAATATACAAATCCTTGTACATGAGTACAAGTAATTGTTTCCTGGTCACTATTGTACTCTTAACCTCACTTTTTCTTGCAACTCCACTCTCTCCTGCAATTTTCTCTCCACTCAGTGTGTGAAGCTCTTCACTCTCTTGGCTCACAAGTGTATGCCTCTCACTCTTTCTTTCTTTTGCACTCTTTTCTTGTCCACTCAAGTGTTTCTCTCTAAACTCTTTTGCTAGCCTCACTTGATCCTCACAAGCCTTCCATGGTTTCTGAGGAGTTAGAACCACATTTCTCTTGTTTAAGACAAAAGAGTAATGGTTCTTGAACCCATCATACATTACCCTCCTATCGAACTGCCATGGTCGCCCCAACAATATGTGACTAGCCTGCATGGGAACTACATCACACATCACCTCATCATGATAGCTCCCAATAGAGAATGAAATAAGAACCTGCCTGGTCACCTTCACTTCCCCACACTCGTTCAACCACTGTAACCGGTATGGTTTCTGATGCTTCAAAGTCTTCAACCTCAACTTATCAACCAATAAGGTACTAGCAACATTAGTACAGCTACCACTATCAATGATCAAGTTGCATACCTTCTTCTGCACATGACACCGGGTGTGAAAAATATGCTCACGCTGAACCCCTTCGCCATCATCCTTAGGCTGAGTACTAAGGACTCGCCTAGTAACTAGTAATTCCCCACTCACGGGTCCCTCAACGTCCACATCACTACCATCCTCCAATGGTGGCATGTCATCATCACTGGAACTAATACTCTCCACATCTCCATTATCCCGAAAGATCATGGCCCTTTGATTTGGACATTGAGATGCAATATGTCCAAACCCCTGACACCTGAAACATTTAACATCACGGGTTCTAGTGAATGGTTTAGTGTCAGATTTACCTTTAGAGGAAGTAACTGGACTCTTGGCCTTCACATCCTCTTTTGGTTTTGAGTCTGCCGTATTCTTCTTCCAGTTTGACTTCCATGAAGAGTTAGAAGTCGCCCAAGATTTAGAATTCCCTTTATACTTCAACTGCTTCTCTACCTTGATCGCTTTATGCAACAATTCCTCAATATCCACATATTGTTGTAAGTCTACTACATCTGCGATCTCCCGATTCAACCCATTGATGAATCTAGCCATTGTAGCCTCATCTTCCTCATCCACGTTAGCTCTAATCATAGCTATCTCCATCTCCTTATAATAATCCTCCACACTCCTGGACCCTTGTGTTAACCCCTGTAATTTCCTATGCAAGTCCCTATAATAGTGACTAGGGATAAATCTCTTCTGCATAATTGTTTTCATCTCATTCCAAGTGCTAACAGGCCTCTCACCATATCTTCTCCTATTACGCACCAGCTGATCCCACCATACACTGGCATAATCAGAAAATTCAATTGCAGCTAACTTTATCTTCTTCTCCTCACTGTAATTATGACAATCAAATACATGGTCCACTTTTCTCTCCCACTCCAAATACAGCTCGGGATCATTCTTCCCTTGAAAGGAAGGTATCTTCATCTTAATACTACCCAAATTACCATCTCGCCGTTGGGTATCTCTTCTCTCCCTCATGAAACCATATTCCCCTGAATCAGTATCCTCCTTCTCTTCTATACTCACTCCCCCTCTTGAATGCCTATGGGTTCTTCTCCCCATAACATTACTACCGGACGGTTCCCTACTCTGCTCCATCTTATCCAACCTCTCATGGACATGCTCCATTTCAGCACTCAGCATTTTTCTCATCTCACCGAATAATGCCTCCAACATCAATTTACTATCTACGCCTCCCTTCTCTCCACTCGTAGGGCTTTGACCAGACATTGTGCTGCACAAAAAGGTTAGAAATAACACACAAAGAAAATATAAACCTCACAATTCACTCCCTCACCTGTTTACACTCACAGATGTGGATTCACTCGTGTTTCGTTCAATAAATAAATGATCCTCTCAACTCGCTCTTATAGGCACTTTGATCAGAACTCAATCAAAATTTCTTTAATATAAACCACTAGGGCAACTCAACTTTTTAAACAAACGGTTTTCAATTCAACAGTCAATTAAGAGAACACGGACAAGGACTCCAATAGGGACACAATGACACAATCGAATGAACGAGAACTATAGATACTGGATTACTGAAAATGTTCTTCCTTTTTTTTTTTTATACGAATTTCCAGATGAACGAAGAACAGGTAACTATTCGAACACCTTGAATTCCTACGACAAATAAGACAATTTTTTTTTTATATATATAAAGAAGATAACGATAATTAATAGAAAAGTATAGAATTACTTGAATCAAGAAGCCGAAGCTCTGATACCAAATGATGCGAACCCTAGGTATATTAAACCTAGAACCCGACGATCGTGATTTGAAATCGGATCCCCAAGAATCGTCTTGAACAAGCGGTGAACGGAACTAGACCCCAACCACACCTGTTGATTGAAACCTAAGTTATCAAGATGATTTTCCCAAGCGTTTTGATTGAAGAAAATCGAAAGAGTTCTTTTGCAAAGAACAAAGAGAGAGAAAACCCTCAAAATATGTATTCAAATCTGTAAAATTCGTAACCCTAGCGTTTTTTACAAAAGGGTATTTATACTTCCTCGTACAATGTCTTGAAAGGAAAATACGCGGAACGAAAATAAAAAGATACGCGTAGTACATGGTGTAATACACGGCCGTGTCTCCGAGTCGTGTATGACACTGGGCATGCGACGAACAAGGTACACGGTCGCATACACGACCCGTGTCTCCAAGCCGTGTATAACACTGGGCAGGCGATGAACAAGGTACACGGTCGCATTCTTGACCCGTGTCTCCAAGCCGTGTATAACACTGTGTATGTGACGAGCACGATACACGGTTTCATACACGACTGTGCCTTTTGGCCGTGTATTCTTCTGTGAGAATTTTGCTGAGACACACGGTTGTGCCGCTGGCCGTGCTATTGGGCCGTGTAAGGATACACGGTCGTGATACACGCCCGTGTATTGAGGCCGTGTATGATCCCTTGAATTCCTTAGTAAAGCTTGGTTCCTTCTCTTGCAGCTCCATCACTAATCCTTGCAAAGCTTCTCTCATCCGCCTAGCTCTAGCTCTTGTCATTGGACCTCCCATACCATGTAACGAGTCGGTGGACTTTGACTCTTGAACTCTTGATGCTAGCTGATCCCCATCAGGACCCTTGGCAATCTGATAAGAAGTATCTGTGGAGAGAAGCTAAAGCAATGGGACCTGGCATTGTCTCAAGCAGAGTTCGCCTACAACAACTCGATCCACAGAACTACCGGTAAATCACCTTTCTCAGTGGTTTATACTAAGGCACCTTCTCACGCTCTGGACTTAGTTTCCCTACCTAAAGGTGTGGAAACCAACATAGCAGCAAAGCACCTGGCATCGGAGATCAAAGAACAAATTGAGAAAATGAATGAGCGCTACAAGAAGACAGCTGATAGGCATAAGAAGAAGAAGTTGTTTGAGGTGGGAGTCCCCGTGATGGTGTTCTTAAGGAAAGAACGTTTCCCCGTGGGTACATATAGCAAGTGGCAGCCGAAAAAGTGTAGGCCCTACAAAATAGTGGCCAAGATCAATGACAACGCCTATGTGGTTGGCCTTCCGGAAAGCATGAGAATCTCCAGGACCTTCAACGTGGCGGATTTATCTCCATTTTACACGGATGACGCACCCCTTTATCCAGAAGCGAACTCGGGGTCGAGTTCTACCTTGGTGGGAGAGAATGATGCGGACATCGTGGAGGGCACAACAGCTTACACGGCCTAAGGGCACGGCCGTGTATAATCTTACACGGGCCGTGTATAACTTACACGGGCTGTGTATAACTTACATGGACACAGGCACGCCCAGCGACACGACTGTGTGCTCCAGTAGAATTCTCACAGAATTATACACGGCCTAAAGGCACGGCCGTGTATGAAACCGTGTACTGTGCTCGTCATATACACAGAAGCCTACACGGCCTAAAGGAACGGCCGTGTATTCGACCGTGTACTATGCTCGTCGCACATGCCCAGAAACATACACGGCCGTGTACTATGCTCGTCACATGCCCAGAGACATACACGGCCGTGTATGTGACCGTGTACTATGCGTGTCGCATGTCCAAAAACATACACGGCTTGGAGGCACGGTCGTGTATGCGACCGACTATAGACTTGTATTTTATTATTTTTTTTCACGTGTATGCTTAGATTTTTCTCTTTTAGATATTTTACGAAGACATATAAATATTCTTTCGTCAGATAGATTAGGGTTACGTTTTAAAAATTACACTTTGAATATATTCGAGAGAGAGTTATCTTCTTTATTGGTTGTGCGCAACCAGATTTGTATCAAAGATTGTTTCTTTGTTGTGTGAAACCAATCCAATCTCGGATTCGTTTCGTTACGCTTTCCGCGCTGCGTCAAATAATGTCTACAACAACGACATTTATTGTGCCTTTAATTTCAGTATTGTACTACTTCATTTGTAGTCCTCCGAAAGAACCAATTACATGCTTTTCTCAAAACAACAACTGTACCATAACAAACATGTATAGCCAACCCTACCATATACTTCGTACTGGTGGGGCGTTATGGTGTGAGGCGTATTGGGGACAAGAGCACACAACTGCATTTTATGGCCTACGGGATAAAGGCAGCTGCTTCGCTTAAAGTGCTTGGTGTTATTACACAGGTATTATAGTTTTCCATTTCACAATAGAAATGGGATCAGTTCGGACAAGCCTTAATAGACTTTCTATTGATACTTAAATTAAAAAAAAAAAAAAGAGAGTACAAAAGCACGTTTATCTCCTATAAACAAAGCGAATGGAATATCCTAGGAGAGTTATTTCACAAGTGATAATCTCTGTGAAGCTTTTTATTTTTATGCTTTTTTATTTCTTTCTAGAAGACTTTTAGACTAGTTTAACTAAAGCATATAATTGCTATAATATAATCGCTTCTGGTCACCTGTATAAAACTATAAATTACTTGGTAATTTTCTTGGTCTTTCATGTTCTTTTTTATACTAAAGAAGCGGTTGATAACTTATAAATTGGAAATAATGTAACACATCTTTTAGAAAAAAAATAATAAATAAATAATTTTTAAGTGATTGTTTTTGTTCTTGGTTGGCAGAGAGAAGTGATGTTTTTTGCTACGACATAATTTTCTAGTGTAAAGCCTGGTCGTCTTCAACAAAAGGTTGTCTCCCTTTTCCTTGTCATCCGCTTGACGGGATGTTCGACTGTTTAGATTTCTTGGTCAAACGAGCTTCCGTATAATAGAAGGGAATGGTGGTCGCATTTGAAGCGGCGAGATGCAGTTAAGCACTATGCTAGCTTTTGCCACGAATTGGATGACGAGGAGTAGGAACATGAATTTTCCATGAAGACGTCGACCTTCGTGGCTTTGAAAATTCAATGCTTTTTTTCTTACATTTTGATTACTTTTTATCCAATTATTTAACTAAATACAATCAATAAATATTACTTTGTTAACTTAATTATTATTGATCAATTAGAAGTTAATATATATGTAAAATGTCAAAAATAAAAATGCATATAAAGTATTAAAAGATAAAAACACATATATGTACAATCCTACAAATTAATATGTATTTTTCTTCTAAAGGACGCTACTACTTTTATGAAGGTTAAGAATGCCTAAGATCCACATGGACTATTCTCTAGTGAGTGGATAGCAAGGAGGGGAGTGTGCTAATTAAAATAGATAGGTGCACATTACAGGGTCTATGCATCTATTTTCTCGAAATGTCCATTGTACTCTTGCAAAAGGTTATTTTTGTAGACCTTGAAAAGCTTACAAGAATGCTAGAGTCCATAGCTGGGTGGATAAATTTACAGGTGTCAAATGATTAGGATGTTCTAACATATGTATGTATGTATGTGTGCATGTGTGAGTTCACTCTCTCCTCACTGATAAGTTTAACTACGTTGTTTACATTTTTATTTCTTTTTACCCCATGTTTTCTCTAGTACAAGCCCCATGAGACTTGGAAAGTCAATGTTTCGCTAAATTTGTTATATATGTGCATTTATTTCATAGTGATACGTCCCATATTCACTAAGCCATTATTTCTCACAATCAATTCACTATTTTTTTTTTTTTAAGTTGTATTGACATTTTCCTTATATTGCAAATAACCCTCTTGTTTCTCCTATAAGATTGGTTTTCTCTTCACCATAACCTCATTTCCTTGTTCACAATCTTACAAAATCTCTAGCTTCACTTCCCATTTCCTTCTCTAAAACCAAAGGAAGCACTCCATTTCCCATAATTCCTACCCATCCATTTAAACTATAAAATACCGCAAAATAATGTTTAGAACAACGACATTTTTTATGCTATGAATTTCAATATTATGGCAGTTCATTTTTAGTCCTCTAAAGGAACCAATTACATGTATTTCTAAAAACACCAATTGTACCATAACAAACACATATGGTGAATTTCTCAATAAAAGCATATGTAAGGCTGTCAAAGTAGCTTACTTGACCTCATAAATGAGTTACTTTCCATTGTTGGCAAGGCTACTTAGGCCATGAAAAATATAAAAGTCATGATTTGGTTTTCTTAAAGCATTACTAAATTGGTATAGAAAAGGTGGATGCTGGTGTAATAGCTTTAACAGTGGAAAGCGGATTGAGTCTTAAGGAGCATATTAAAGGTGTTACAAAGGCTGGGTTAGCTTTATCGTATGCTTCATACTAGTGGAGACGTAACAATAGGAGGTTTACTGGAAACAGGTACACCTAGTACAACCAACAGCACCTTAAGTGACCAAGGCCATTGCATCCCGACTATGTAGTGGAAATAAGAATAGTTACCTCCTTAGGTGCTAAAGATGAGTTATACAAAGATTAGAATTTGTGAAGCCACTCATTTGGTTTTAAATGCAACTAATGTTTTGCTTAGAGTATTTGGAGTCATTATGCAGGTATCCTTTTCTTATGTTCCTTGTCTATAAGTTCTATTATAAATTGATGCATATAAATCCCACCAATCAATGTTTTCCAATGCTTAGCTACACAGGTTAAAATAAGATACTTTCCTTTTCTTCATCCAAAACGTGTATTCCATTTCCTAACTACTTTTGTCACTTAAACTAATTAGGTACTTTATAGGTAACCCTAAAGTTGCAACCATTATTTAAACAATCAGTAAAATATTCATTTAGATGTCACTTAGATTTAGCAATCCATGAGTTTTTAGACATAATGTGGTATCCTAGTCAATAGAAGGTGATGTATAGGATCAATGATCATGTCTCCTCTAATATGTCAAGCAACATTATTGAATTTCATTCAATAATGTAAAATACTCCAGATAATCAAATCATTATAGCATGACTTAACCTATAAAAAGTCATCAACATACAACCAATTCATATCATATCACATTTCACATATGATAAATATATCCAATCAAGCAACATGATCAATTTAAATATGATTAATATTAATCTCTCTTACCCACTTAAGTAGGTAAAAAGTCATCCAAGTATAGGAGGTTAGTTTATAGTAGGACAACCATTGTTAAATACTATTGTTTTTAATTTACTAAAACATATGCATTTGTAGGGAAATAAAAATTTATGTCAAGGGTTGTTTTGAACATAAGGCATCTGGATGGAATAAAAATGGGGTTTGGATGCTTAATAAAATGGATTAAATTTATTAAAGGCATTCGGATGCCTTTGCATCCATTCATACGGGTATGATGCTCAAAATTTTGTGTTCGAAAGCCCCTGAAGCAAAAACCAAATAGCATGTTTTTCATCAGCTCAAGTTTTCCATTATTCCAATCAATAATTTATACAATTACAGCAATATATAACGCCGTACACATTAATATCAATACGAGTCTGGCTGAAGTATATATCTAACAATAACGAGTGTAAATGATATAGTAATTTATTGAATTTCTCACTTATCTTATCCATGTATTTCAAATCAAAGGAATGTTGCGATAAGTGGAAGAGATACCCCGCTAAAAGTAACCATAGAGAGTTATTTCAATATTTTCATTATGCCTAAACTTAATACGACTTTTAAGTTAAATTGAAATTTGAAAAATTTGTATTTGTAAGTAGTGTTTGAATTGTAATACTCGATAGTATAAAATAATAATGTATTATACTAAATAAAGATTTTTATAATGTTTATTATTTGAATAGATAAAGTATTATATTAAATATGATATATAAAGTATTAGATAAGAATTTTTATATTTTTGTCCAATAAATTTAATTTTTATACTATGTTTTAGATAATATAATTTGATTTTATCGAGTAGTTTACAATTATTTTTATTTAATAATTAAAAAAAATATATAAACTAAATAAAAAATAAAATATTTTATCTAATATCACATCATAAATTCATAACAACCAAACATACCATAATCTTTTAATCAAGAACATGTCGGTTTGTCGACTTTAGCTTGTTTTCGGTTGCTTCCATGGTTTTACAGGTCCTGAACCAAACAAAAATAGGAATAAATAAATCAGGTGTGTAGATTTTGCAAGGAAAAGGTTGAAGCTTTCGATGAACGTTAAGAGATTGAACTTGAGTTTTGAGGGTAAGAAACGGAGCATTGTGATGGTCACGTCCCAAACCCATGACGACGATTCGATTGCGAACGTTGATGTTGTTATGATGCTTACGGCACTAGGAGTTCAACGGGACCGACGGAATTGATTTTCGTTGTGTATGGTGTGAGCTACGTTTAGACAATGGTGAAGGGGATGGTGGGTTTTGAAAGCAATTTGGAAGGAAAGAAGAAAGGTGGCATATACTGTATTACAAGACGTTAACAGAGAAGGGAAACTTTCTTTTATGGGTTTTGTCAAAAGCCCAAAAACTATACATAGAGAAGATTCTTATGGTGTTGTGGTTGTTGTAGATCTTATCTCTGGTCTTATTTAATTTTTATTACCATATTAGAATCTTTTAATGGATATAATTTACCTTTTATATCATTATAATACTTGATGAAGATGACATCAAATTTATGATAATTTACTGTTTATAATATATATTTAGCAGCAAGGTGATTTTTGTTTTTGTTATTTACGTATAAATATAAATAATAATTTAATAAGTTTGACAACTCTAAACCGGTTCTCACTGCTATACCTATAACTTGAACCGGCCTCTCCACAGTCCACGCCGAGCGTGGCGCCTTTATATTTGGTTTCGATATATTTCCTATGTTGGATGGGATATATCACTCTGTCAGTGTCTATCACCTTTTCTCGGTTCCTTCATCACGCCATCTTTTCCTCTTTTTCCCTCTAAACTATCACTGAAATGATGATATCTCTTCAAAGTCATCGTACCCGAATCCCAGACAGTTCAAAAAACTAACGTGGTAGCTAGATTCTCTCTTTTTTGGTTCACATGCTTCTGCATGGTACATGCAGTGGACTCTTGGTTTAAAGAAAAGAAACACAGTTGTTCAAAAGAGTTTGTCTTTTAGGGTTTATGGCTTGTGGTTTTTGTTGTGTTTGGTTGGTTTTCTGGTCATGGGGGAAATAGGTAATGAGTTAAACCTAGTGGAGCTGAAGACAGAAAGTGTGAGTAAAATGTGTGAACAACTTAACAAACAATCAAGTGACCTTTTTTTGTTCACTCTGCAATGGAAGGAATTGGAGGACCATTTTGATAGTATGAAACAGCGTATTGACGATAAGTTTAGGGAGGTTACGGTTTTGGAGAGAGAGGTCCATGAAAGGTTTAAGGTAGTTCAGTTAAAAGAGAGTGAATTGGGTTGTTTTGAGAAGAAGATTAAGGAACGTGAAGAAAATGTGGTTAAGATGGAGGAAACGTTAGGTTTTTTAGAGAAGAGTATTGAAGAGAGGAGTATTGAGTTGGAGGAAAAGCAGAGGATATTGGTTTTGACTCGGACTGCCGTCGATGTGTTTACTTTAGATGTTGCTCATAAGAAGAATGAGGTTAGCGAGTTGAGGAAGTCGATCGAGGAATGCTCAAGGGTTTTAAGTTTGCGGAGAAGGGAACTGGATTCAGTGAACGGGACTTTGAAGGAGGGGAATAAGAAACTTGGTTTGAAAGGAGAGGATTTATCTTCAGTTAAAAGTTTGTTTGAGGATAGATGCAGTGATGCGGATTTGGAGAATAAGAAGTTGGTTTCGTTTCAAAAAATGCTTGAGGAGTGTTCTGAGCAGCTTGAGAAGTCGCAAAAATTAGCTTCGGTTGAGAGAGCTCTTGAAGACTGTGAAAGAAGTGTTGATTTGAAAGGGGAGGAATGGCAATCACTCGAGATAAAATTTTAAGGTGTGAAGCAGAGGTGGTTAAAACGGGTGAAGAAAAGGTGCGAGAAGAAAGAGGGAGAAGGGAGTGTAGTGGTGAAGAAAGGGGAGGGGAATGAGGCTGAGGAGGTTGAATTGGAGAGAAAGTTAGGTTTTCTAGAGAAAGTTATTGAAGAAAGGACCGATGAGCATGAGAAGAAAGGGAGGCAGATAAGTTTAATGAAGAAGAAAATAGTGGGATGTGAAGCTGAGATCATTGAATTGGAGAGAAAGATAGGCTTTTTACAGAAGGATATAGAAGAGAGGAATAAAGGGCGTGAGGAGAAAGAGAGGGAAATTAATATAGTGAAGAGGAAAATACAGGGGTATGAAGTCAAGGTAGTTGAAATGGAGAGAAAGCTGAGTTTTTTAGAGAAGAGTGTCGAAAAGAGGACTAGTGAGTATAAGGAGAAAGAGAGGGAAATGAGTTTGGCAAAAAAGGAAAATAGAGGAATACGAAAGAGAAAAAGTTAAAATGGAGAGAATGTTAAGTTCTGTAGAGAAATTAATCGAAGAGAGGACTAATGTGTGTGACGAGAAAGACAGAGAAATGAGTATGATGAAGAAGAAAATACAGAAACTTGTGGATGATTGTGCTAAGGAGCTTGCTGTGAAGAAAAGAGAATTGGTGTGCACTGAATTATCAAGAAAGAAACTGTCTGCAGAACGAAGTCAGCAGAGAAGAAAGTAGCGAGCCTAGAAAAGGATGCAATAAAGCACCAAACCAACGTTGACTCAAAAAAGGAAGATATTGCTTTGGCAATTGGAGCACTTCAACAAGTTTTTAAATAACTTGAGTTGAAAAAACAGCAATATGCTTCAATTTCTGAAGAACTTGAATTGAAACAAGAAGAACTCAAGTTGGTTGAAGAAAGAACAAGCAAACAAGTCAAAGAGCTTGAACTGAAGGAGAAGAACACGCTTTCACTTGAAACTTCTGTCAACGGATGGTCTGAAATTCTCAAGGGAAAGGAAAGGAGAAGCAATTCGAGTATCTGCTTAAAGAATTTGAAGTGCAAGATAGGTGGCTTATTTTGCTCAAGGAATCAATAGATAATTATGGAAGAGAAGTGGGATCAAAGGAGAGCCTCACAAAATATCCCTTAGATGCCGAGGAGAGAAAAGATGTGCAGTTTTTGTCATGTGAAAATTTAAAGAAGTACAATTCGGTTGGTACAGAACCTCCGAATCTTGTTCAAGCGTCACCTGATCCTGCTATGTTGGTGTTAGATGCATTACAAGGATCGCACCCCTTGAATTCACTGCTACAGGATGAAAGAATGGATATCCATGCAATTAAAAAATGTATATTATTGGAGCATTTGATCTCGATTCTCTCACAGATAATTGCTTCAGCAGAGAAAGATGCAACGAGATTAGCTTTTGAATGGAAAGCGAGGCTAAAAGTCTCACAGGAGCATTCCCTTGAGGTACTGGCTTCTTACAGCTTCTAGCTGCTTATGGAGTGTCCTCTGCTTACCCTGCAAATGAGCTTCAGGAACCTCTCAGTTTTGTGTCTGGTTATGGGAGCATAAATCAATTACGCCAGGCCCTTGGACTAATGACAGATTTCCCCAGTAAGAAATGTACCAATATATTGCAATCCATTTATTTTAAGGCATGAAATTGATATTTGAATTCCAGCTTTTGCAATATGATGTCTCACTTTTTCTGTTTGGAACTTGTCATGTATTTTTGCTGTGCAAATTAACATTAACATGCTCTAAGGCCATTTGAAATCACCATAGCCCTTTGTTAGTGGCAATTTTGCTCGCGCAAGAGATTATATTAATACTCTCTCATTCTACTGCTCATCCTAATTTGATCTTAACAAATACTAAGTAAATATATTGTCAAGATACTTTGAATATTACGCAAGATATATACATATATATAGTTCTATTTGCCTGTCATCTACCCCTTCTTGTCATATTATTGAGTTTGTGTACCATTGTTATTGATTTAGAGGATATATGCAACTCCCCAGGGCCTAGAAAACTATTGGGGTTTGAATATTTTCCCCATTTACCATATGAGTGCTTTTAGCTATGGATCCTCAATAATGGAATTTGTGATCACCTTAAAAGGAACCATTGGATAAAAGTTTAGCAATGAAGGAAATTTTGGATGCTCTCCAAATTTGGACGTGGTAAAACCAGTATTCTACTTCATGGGATGGTCTTACAAGCAAGAGGCTTTTGGTTTTTCAAATAGATGTAGTAGAGCTCACATTGTGTTTATAAAGAGCAGAAT
Source organism: Laguncularia racemosa (assembly GCA_037954665.1). Classification (NCBI taxonomy): domain Eukaryota; kingdom Viridiplantae; phylum Streptophyta; class Magnoliopsida; order Myrtales; family Combretaceae; genus Laguncularia; species Laguncularia racemosa. The sequence continues at coordinate 713,362 of JBBMOL010000153.1, forward strand.
ATTGTTTCCCCTAACATAGCACAAGTGAGAAAGGGAACCGGAAAACTATCTTCGAAATCAAACCGACATTGACCAGTGCTAATCCTGATGACCATATAGAGATAACCGTGTAGAAGTTTTGAGATATCTCAACCTCTTGGTTTTGTTATAAATCGGTTCTTCATTAGGAAGGACCCAGTTCTTGTTCCTGGGTATAAGAAAGTTTCAAATTATGTCAACTCTTGGCTCTCTACAAAATCTCACTCCTAATAATAATCGAGACTGGTAATATATATATATATAATAAGAAAATCTCATGCATAATCAAATTGGTGTATATGCTGGTGCATCAATTGTAAAAGTTGAGACTAGGCGTGACTTGGCAAGTTTTAGATTAATGTTGCAATCTTTACTTATTAAACGCATTTCTAGCTTTTGTTTCACCTTGGGTCATTGAAGAATATTGCATTGTGGCATAATTATGTTTATAGTGAGAGAATACTATTTGAACTGTACATGATGGTTCTCTTTTTTTACAAGGTATTTATGGTTTGATGTCCGCAGCTGTGGTTCCAGTTCATTTTACCCCAACCATTAGTGACCTGGCATTTTCTACTCCAGAGGCAACGAATTCATCACAATCTAATGGTCAAAGACTTCAGGTATCTTCCTACATGTTTGGTCTGTAATTTGACTTTGGTACATTAATAGTTTGCTCTTTGTTTTGTCACGCAATGTGATACGGATTTGCTTTTTCTCGTAGGCAGGAGAGCATACAAGGGAGCTTGCTAGGAAAAGGAAGTCAGATGTTTATATGCTGCATGGAATGGGAAGTTCTACTCAAAGCCCTGATGAAAGCCCAGAGTCCCCAACTCATGCTGGGCTGCCATCATCAGAAGATACGCAACACACATGCATATCTGCTACTGGTGCTCCTCTAAGACAGTGCAAGAAGGCATGCAGGTCATCGGGCTCCAAATTACGTTGGGTCATGGTTCTACCCTGCATGTGTTGGAATGTTGGAAATGTGGTCCTATTTTTAAGGAATTACAAACTATAACTTCCACATAAATAGAATTCCCGTGTTCCCACTATCCACTTAATCGTTGTCAACTATATTATCCACTAACCCATTAGCATGATTTTAGGAAACTTTGATGGAAAGTTTCTCTATAAATAGCTATTGGATTCAAGGTTCCAGAGCATGAAAAATTCTATAAAAACACATTATCATCTTGTGAGTTTTTGAATGGTCTGAAGATCTTAGAGGTTCCGGGACTTGACGGTTTTGTTCCTTTCCGTATTTAGCAATGGCAAGAGGTTAGTGATTCCCTTATTTCCGCTGCATTTTTTGTGTTTGTATTTAGTTGCGGCTGACATTTGGTATCAGAGCCGAAATTAAACCTCTGCCTTGCGATTTCGGAAAAATTAAATTTTCTCCTTTTTCAATTCAATTTTAATTTAAATTGGTTTTGATAAATTTTTATCAAATTTATGATACATTTATTTGTATCAATTTTCTGGAGAAAATTAATTTAATTAGAGTTTTATGGTGCAAATTAATTTTTTATTAATTTTATACTTAATTTTACTCAATTTTCAAGTATAATAATTGAGTAATAATGTTGGATTTTATTTGCCAACATCAAGTATTATTATTTTTTTTAATAAAAATTTATGACATGTTAAATTGGAAATAAAGTAAATTATTTAGTGTTTTTCTTAAATAATTTTCCTTGAAATTTAACATGTCAATTTTATTTAACATTTTCACTTACGGTTTTTGTGAAAAACTTTTGTGGAATTTTATTTTGTATTAAATTCCGTATTTATTTTAAATAATTTGTATATATATAAATTTATGGTTTATATACACTAGCTTGTTGATTATTTAAAATATCATTAATGAAATTGCATTAGGATTTTTTCAATTTTAGTATTTGTTTAAGGTGCTTAAATTGGTATGTGATTGTATGTATGTTTCGGATTTATTATGCATGCAATATATTGTTCAGGTTTAAGTACATTTAGAGTTATTGCATGATGTTTAGCAATAGCGGTTATTGTTGTCATGTGATTAAATAATTCTAATAAATTTTGGCGTAGCCACAGCAGTCATATTTAGATTGGATTATTTATTAGAAATTACATTTAGTATTATAGACATTAAATAACTTCATAAAACATTAAGTTAAAAGTCTAAATTGAGTCAGATTAATTTTGTCTAAGGAGACATTATCGTAGGACAAATGTGACCCCTCCACGTCTTTCTTGGGATTTCGTTCGAATTCTGTCTAAGGAGGCTGGATTTTAAGTGGGACCTTTTGTTTAACCTACGCGTCTTTCCTGAAAATTTATCTGATCTCAAGTGATAAAAATAATTTTGTTTGACTGAGGTTTAGCCAAAGCAGCCTCTATTGAACGAAGTTATTTATACGGTATCACATAAAAAATGTTTAGACTTTACATTTATTTTGTTTGATGATCTATAAAGCATTGAGGTATAGCTATAGCAGCCTTATTAAGGACGGATCTCATAAAGTGATTATGAAGTAAAAGAAATATAATGTCTATTATAAGGAATGAATCTTATTGAATTAAAAATTTAGCCCACAGGCAATTTTTATGTCGCTAGATTCATTATTGCATGATTTGCATTGGTAAATTGTGATTTATGTTATAGTCTCAAATTAAGTATTAAGCATGTTTGTGTTTGCAGCTATACAACCTTTGACTGATACTAAAGTAGAAATCCCTATTTTAACAAGTGAAAACTTTAAGACTTGGAGAGATAATATACTTCTTCATTTGGGGTGTTTGGACATTGACTATGCCACTATTAAGGATGAGCTACTTTTGAGTAAAGAAAGCACTCAAGCTGAGTTTGATCTTCATGAGAAATGGGAACGATCTAACCGACTTAGTATCATGTTCATTAAGAGCAAACTCACTGCGGATGTCTGTGGCTCAGTGGATCAATATAAAAATGTCAAAGAGCTGCTAGATGTCCTTGAAAGGCAATTTAAGACTTCTAAGAAGTCTCTAGCTAGCACCCTAATTATAAAGTTCACATCTACTAAGTTGACTTCTGTGAAAGGCGTTAGAGAACACATCAACAAAATGCGTGATTTAGCAAATCGCTTGAAGACTCTAGAGATTGAGATGTCGGATGCTTTCCTAGTGCATTTTATTCTGACGACCCTTCCATCACAGTATGGACCTTTTAAGATCTCTTACAACACACATAAGGACAAATGGACAATAGATAATCTATTGACCATGTGTGAAGAAGAGGAAGCCCGATTAACTCTGGAGATGGGAGAAAATGCAATGATGGTTACTCAAGGAAAGAAAACCGGCAAAGTCAAAGGAAAAGGGAAGGGTAAAATCCAACCCAATGCTGACATCAAGAAAGAGTCCAAGTGTTTTTTCTGTAAAAAGAAGGGACACATAAAGAAAGACTGTGTCAAGTATAAAAATTGGCTTGAAAAGAAAGGTACTTAGTCTCATATGTTTGTTTTGAGTCCAATATGGTTTATGTAAATTGTAACACATGGTGGATTGATTCTGGATCTACGATCCATATTTCCAATTCCATGTAGAGTTTACAAAACCTGCGGAAACCAGTGGGAGCTGAGCGATTTATCTATTCTAGAAACAAGATAGAATCTAATGTGGAAGCTATTGGGACATGCAGATTAGTACTTAAGAGTGACTTTAATTTAATTCTTGAAAAGACCTTTTATGTTCCTAGTTTTTTTAGGAATTTGATTTCAGTTTCAAAACTTGTACCTTCGGAATTTACTTTTAACTTTTCAAACAATGGTTTTGATTTATTTTATAAATCCAATCATATTGGTGATGGTTCTTCATTGGATGGTCTTTATTTATTAAATTTACATAATAATGATACTCATGATGTTATGCATGTACAAGCTGGTACTAAACGATGTGTTATGAATGAGGATTCTTTTACCTTATGGCACCGTAGACTAGGTCATATCTCTATAGAGAGAGTTAAAAGATTGGTGAATGATGGTATACTTAGTCATTTAGATTTCACTGATTTTGATACTTGTATAGATTGCATAAAGGGAAAGTAGACTAACAAGTCAAAGAAATGTGCCAAAAGGAGTTCGGCCATATTAGAAATTATCCATTATGATATCTGTTGTCCAGATATGGATAATCAAGGTCAGAAATACTTTATCACATTTATAGACGATTACTCACGATACATGTATCTCTACATGCTTCATCATAAAAGTGAAGCGTTGGAAGCCTTTAAGGTTTTCAAAGCTGAAGTAGAGAAACAATGCGGTAAGCAAATCAAGATTGTGAGAACCGATAGAGGTGGTAAGTATTATGGTAGATACACTAAAGATGGACAAGCATCAGGTCCTTTTGCTAAGTTTCTTCAAGATAACGGTATAGTTGCCCAATACACCATGCCAGGTTCACCTGATCAGAATGGTGTTGCGGAAAGAAGAAACTGAACATTAATGGAAATGGTGCGAAGTATGTTTAGTAGCTCTAAACTACCTAAATCCTTATGGATTGAAGCATTAAAGACGACTGTGTATATATTAAACAGAGTTTCAACCAAGGCTGCTTCTAAAACACCATTTGAGTTGTTCAAAGGTTGGAAACCAAGTTTACGTCATATGCGTATATGGGGATGCCCGTCTGAAGTTAAAGTTTACAACCCACAAGAAAAGAAACTGGATCCTCGGACTATAAGTGGGTATTTCATTGGATATGCCGAAAAGTCCAAAGGATACAGATTTTATTGTCCATCTCACACTACTAGGATTGTGGAATCAAGAAATGCAAAATTTCTTGAATACGACTCAATAAGTGGGAGTGATCTATCTTAAGACATAGTTCATGAACAAGATCTACCTTCCACATCAGGTGAGAGATTGGTTGTTTTTCACAACACTCCTCGAGTTCAAATAGGTGTTGAACAACAAATCAATGAAAATCCACAAATTGCTGAGGAAATCATAGTAGATCAAAATCAAGAAATAATTGAGCAACATGATCCACAAGAAAATGTTGTCCCAATTTTAAGGAGATCTACTAGAGAAAGGAGATCAGCAATCCCTAGTGATTATATTGTGTATTTACAAGAATCTAAGTACAATATTGGAGCTGAAAATGATCCTAAGTATTTTAAGGAAGCTATGAATTGTGATGAGTCAAATTTATGGTATAATGCTATGTTAGATGAGATGAATTCTATGAAGAGTAATGAAGTCTGGGATCTTGTCCCGTTGCCCAACGGTGTAAAAGCCATAGGTAATAAATGGGTCTTTAAAACTAAAAGAGACTCATTGGGCAACATTGAAAGATATAAGGCTAGACTTGTTGCTAAAGGGTTCACTCAGCGTGAAGGAATTGATTACACAGAGACCTTCAGTTCTGTATCCAGGAAAGACTCCTTACGCATAATATTAGTATTATTAGCTCAATTTGATCTTGAGTTACAACAAATGGATGTGAAAACAGCTTTCCTAAATGGTAATCTAGAGGAAGAGGTTTATATGAAACAACCTGAAGGATTTTCCTCTAGTGATGGTGATCACTTGGTTTGCAAGCTAAAGAAATCCATTTATGGATTAAAATAAGCCTCTCGTCAATGGTATTTAAAATTTCATGATGTTATCTCTTCATTTGGTTTCGTTGAGAATATCATGGATCAATGTATATACTAAAAGGTTAGTGGGAGTAAGATTTATTTTCTTATCCTATATGTGGATGATATCCTACTTGCATCAAATGATAAGGGTATGCTACATGAGGTGAAACAATTTCTTTCTAAAAATTTTGATATAAAGGATATGGGTGATGCATCTCATGTCATTGGGATTAAGATTCATCGAGATAGACATAAAGGAATCTTAGGTCTATCTCAAGAAACATATATTAACAAAATTTTAGAAAGATTTCGGATGAAAAATTGTTTACTTAGCGTTGCTCCTATCATGAAGGGTGATAAGCTCCATTTGGACCAATGCCCTAAAAACGAGTTTGAAAGAGAGCAAATGAAGAACATTCCTTATGCTTCAACTGTTGGAAGCTTAATGTATGCTTAGGTTTGTACTAGACCTAACATTGCATTTGTTGTTGGAATGTTAGGAAGATATCAGTCAAATCCGGGACTTGACCACTAGAAAGCTGTAAAGAAAGTCTTGAGATATCTTCAAGGGACAAAAGATTACATGCTTATGTACAAACGGTCAGATGATTTGGAAGTAATTGGCTACTCTGATGTAGACTTCGCCGGATGCGTTGATTCTCGAAAATCAACATCAGGTTACATTTTCATGTTAGCCGGTGGAGCCATTTCATGGAGAAGTGTCAAGCAAACTTTAATTGCCACTTCTACTATGGAAGCTGAGTTCGTTTCGTGTTTTGAGGTTATCTCACAAGGTGTATGGTTGAAGAGATTCATCGAAGGGCTTAGACTTGTGGATTCTATATCTAAGCCGTTGAGGATGTATTGTGACAATTCAGCTGCAGTCTTTATGGCTAAAAATAATAAGAGTGGAAGTCGAAGCAAACATATCAACATAAAGTATTTGGCCATAAGGGAACGTGTTAAAGATAAAAAAGTGGTCATTCAGTATATTAACACAGAGTTGATGTTAGCCGATCCTTTGACTAAAGGCATGCCACCACAAAGATTTAAGGATCATGTTGTCAGTATGGGACTTGGTTCCATTATGTGTTAGTGAAACTCTATAGAGTAGATATTTCTCATATTTGTTGTGCACATTTTGTTTATTTGGAGAAATATCAATAAAGTTTGGACCTAGAATAAATGTTGGGTTTATTCATTAAGCTGTTGGGAAAAAGGTTTGAAAACTTGATACATTGTGATACATGGAAGATACTACTCGAGTAATAAAGGGAAAATATCGCCATGATTCATGTATTGTGTTTTCTTAAAGTCTAAGGATTTGTGGTATTAAAGTAAAATATACGGACCAAGTGGGAGAATGTTGGAATGTTGGAAGTGTGGTCCTATTTTTAATGAACCACAAACTACAACTTCCATATAAATAGAATTCCCATGTTCTCACTATCCACTTAATCCTTGTCAACCATATTATCTACTAACCCATTAACATGATTTTAGGAAACTTTGATGGAAAGTTTTTTTATAAATAGCTATTGGATTCAAGGTCCCAAAGCATGAAAAATTCTATAAAAACACATTACCATCTTGTGAGTTTTTGAATACTTTGAAGATCTTGGAGGTTCCGGGACTTGACGATTTTGTTCTTCTCCGTATTCAGCAATGGCAAGAGGTTAGTGATTTCCCTATTTCCGCTGCATTTTTTATGTTTGTATTTAGTTGCGGCTAACAGCATGTTCAAACAGTTTTAAGACAACAATTTGTACAGATTAGAGTGAAGAAGAAACCATTTGTTCGTCCCACAAGGCACATTCATCACCATAGGGGATTAGGCACTTGTAAGAATTCGGCCACCACATGTGTTAATGCTGTTGCTGTGTGAGAAAGCCATCGGTAGTTACTTCCTCACGGGTTGTATGTAAGTAGAAATACATACACTTGGTGTTTAATGGCTAACTCATTCATAAGCAAGAATAGTTTGCTTTGCATAGATCTTGTGTCCACCCTCCAAACTTTGAAATTTTTGAAAAATTATCCTTCAATATAGTTTGCCTCGTATTTTGGATACATCAATGCCAACATCTACACTTGAGGCGGTGAGATGAAACATCTGAGGACATCTCTTCTCAAGATATGCTAGATTTCGTTGCTGTCACTTTATTTGGTTCCACATATTAACCAATAACTTTGCAGGCTTGTTTTTATGAATCATAAAAGCAAGTTTGTAAGGCAACGCTGCTATTCAATCAATGTAATGTGTACTATCAACCATAGATGGATTATCATAAGTAAATAACTTATGTAACATAAATAACAACTTTCGTTGCCCAAAACATCCATTTATTGATCTTCACGATAGATTTTCTATATAGTAAAGAGTTAAAAACTATCATGTGACAATATGTAATCAAATGGTATACAATATTTGAATTACCAAGGTCACGTCGTCTTTCTTCTTCTTCTTCTTTTTTCTTTTGGTAAATCCCTTTCATTTTCTCTTTCAGACATGAGAAATCTTCAAATATCATTTTCAAGGATTACCCATATGGAAATAAATTAAATGGATATTCTATTTCTTAATTCATTCTAATTACTCCACTATATTTGTCCACTAGCGAAATAATGTACACATGGTACTTATAATAAAAAATGAATTCACAAGTAATTTGATGAGAATTTTTTGCAATTTACTTTCCATTTTTAATTATATTATCATGTATGTATTAACATATATACAACATAACAAAACGATTTTTTTTTTTTTTGGCAAGTAGTAAAAACTTGCATTGCATTTAAGAGAGCCGACAAAATTGGCCGAGCAAACTCGGTTTACCGGACTCTTTTATTTGACGAATGAATAAGCGGGGCAGACACCCAAGAACTGCAAAAGCGTGTTTTATCGGATCAGATGTTAGACACCCATAAATGATATAAATACTCCAGTGAATGCATTGGACCCAACTAGAGTCGTTTTTACTATAGACGCAACACGATAGCGACAGAGGTAAGGTTGGACTCCCCTCGATGCTCTGAATTGACCATCAGAATTATTCTGATGGTACTTCTAGCTTATCTTCTGTAGATGGCAGCATTGGGGACTCTGTGAAGGGATGCGACAGGAACTTTACTCGAAGCTACACTGCATCCTTGCGCCATGTTGTGGGAGCAGATAGTGCCAGTGGCTGAAGCAATGGCGGCTAGTGGTAGGAATGCGGAGCGGACTGATGTGGCTGGTCCATATAATCCGTAATTTAATACGGATTGGGGAAAAAATTTTGGCTTATGGGATTTACAGGCTATTTTGATTCGTTTCCTGCGATTCGAAGTGGGTCAATTCATCGGGATGTGGATTGGCTTATTTGGTTCGCAAAAAAAAAAATAAAACTCAAAAACAATAGCAAAAGAAAATTAAAAGTAAATAGGACAGGACTGTAACTAGTTAGTCACACTTGTAGTCTCGATTCACCCTCAAAAGTTAGACCTTAGTCCCTCACCTCACCAAGTTAGAGACTCACACATCAATCATCACACAGTCACACTCTCACTTCTCTAATCTATAATCTCTCTCATCGCACTTGCAGACCACCAATCCACCTATCAAAGACCACCGATTCACCATCAATCATCGTCAATCACTGTTAGACAATTGTCATCAACATCCTCCTCTCATTAACCACTACCTACTCAATCATCAACTCGTCGTCGTCAACGTCACTCAGTCATGCTCGTGCGTGGTGATTGGTGAGTCCTCTCCTCGTGTAATTGCTTTTTTTTTTTTAATTTACCCAACTATTGTGCTGTTGTTGTGTGGATTAGGGTTTCGAGTTAGGGCTTAGAGTTGGGGGTTTGGAGTTCGAGGGATGAGGGAATGGTCGTTCGGCCATTAGGGTTTGGGTTTCAAGTTGGGGTTTAGGTTTTAGGGCTTTGGGTTTCGGGTTTAAGCTTTGGAGTTAGGGTTTGGGGTTCGAGTGAACAATGATTCAGGCGTTAGGCTTTGGGTTTCAGGTTGGGGTTTGGGTTGTGGGGATTTAGGTTTTAGGGCTTTAAGTTTTGAGTTTAAGCTGTGGAGTTAGGGTTTGTGGTTCAGGCAAATGGCGATTCAAGTGTTAGGCTTTGGGTTTCAGGTTGAGGTTTAGGTTGTGGGGGTTTGGGTTCTACGGTTTTACGTTTTAGGTTTGGAATTTAGAGTTAGGTTTAGGGGCTTCGACTGAGGATCTGTTTCTGTCATTCTATTGCTACTTGTTTAGGTATGTATATATATATTTGGTTTTTCCATGAATTTGCTATTTGGAGTTGGGGTTTTGGGACTAAGGTTCTATTTTATTGTTTTGTTTGTGTTCTGTTTTATTATATTTATGTTCTTGTTGGGGACTAGGGTTTTGTTTGTTGCTACTTGCAACATCTATAATTTTATATTATATATTTTGATATTTTCTTTTTTGATGTATTTTCATAATGGATCCTATAAGTAATGAGACTACAAATACAATACAACCTATTGATGATGATGATTGATTTATATGTGTGATTTTATTTCCTTTATTATTGACTTTATTTTCCTATATAATTAGTGAAAAAGACTTTGTAATAATTGTTACATTTGCTTAATTATCATTTGAGGTTATTTTGTTTTCTATCATATGATATTTAAGGGCAAGTAAGTATAGATTGAAAAGGTGTGAAGTGTGAACTGTGAAGCCCTAACTATACCTTAACCTTTGTTTTATTTTCAAATTTTGAAATTGGACAAAACCTTAGAGTAATTAATCGTGTCCTTACAGAGTATAATTTTGATTGAACAAACAACCGACCTTGCAAATTCAAATTGAATCAATAATCTGATGCTTTACATTAAATAAAATCTAGTTCAAACTAACTTAAAAATAAGCTAACCTAATTTAATATTAGATAGATGTTGAATATTTAAAACCTTAGAAAAGAAAGGATGAGACCCTAACTAATAATAGAGGATTGAGGAGTATAGAAGAAAAAAAGAGTCGACATTACTTTAGAGTTAAAGAAATTAAATGGTTGCAAAAAGAAAATTACACGCAACAAAAGGAAAAAAGAGTCAATGAAAATGATTTTATAATTTTGTATTATGAAAAAAAAAAAAACATTTTGTGCTAGTTAGCAAGCCAACTCACGTTGGCTCATAGGGCAGGTCGGGCTGACTTCTTCAACTTGCCTTAGGTGCAGGCCATTGTGGGTTAGCTCACTTCAACTTGTAGGCTGGTGCGAGTTAGGGCAAGCTGACCCGTTTGGCCTACATGCCTACCCCTAATTGGCAACCGGTAAGGGAGAAAGAATTATCGTTGAAACAAATTTAAATTTAATTTTTAAGATGTTCATATTGAAGAATTTTTTAGGAAACTATTAGATGATGTAGATGATTTATCTATCATGCATTGCATACGTGCATATATCCTCTGGTTGATTAGTGGAATTGCCTTTGCAAATAAATCTTCTATCTTAATCCACTTGACGTTTCTCTCACTTTTAGAGGATTTTTTAGTAGCAAGGCAATGCAGTTAGGGGCAACATGCTTGGTTCGGTTGTATAGATTCCTATGCCATGCTGCTAATGCATTTACACAGGAGATTGGAAGAGGTATGATTCTTTTACAAAGCTAAATTTGGCATAGATTTCCACACATTGCTCCAATTTGGTGCCAAATTTACATTCTCCATTATGCCCCTTTGGCATGTTGCTAACATGTCATGTTTGATGTCACATAGCTCACTACTCATGTTTTTGTGTTGTATCGAGATGCTTTTAATCAACAAACGCTTGAGCAAGTATAATACATTGGTCAATTTAACATTATTTATTTTACTTGTTTGTTGTTTACTAAATAATTTCATTTTTTATAGATTTGTTGAATGTCATATACACATGGTATCTTGGAATAGCTTTTCCTTTCTTATTGGGAAGGAAGTGATAATTGGCGTGTCCAAGTGTCTTTGATTTGTTTTCACATCATTGATTGGTATTATCCAGTTGATTAATGTGGCATTTTGGTAGGGTCTAGAGGATACCACAACCATGTAACAAATCTCCTTCCCTCCATATGATCAATCTTAGAGGGAAAGTCGATAATGATTAGAGGAAGAGACATGCAATCTACATCCAGTAGTGGGAGGAGTGACAATTTTCAATCATTCATCTAAAGTTCGACGACACATTACTAGATGGGGTAAATCTTGAGCATTACCCTTGGTACCATAGTGTCACACGATAATACATTGACCGCACTAGAGCAATGCTCGGTGCCCTGGTAAGTTGCTTTAATCATATCATTGTATCTTTATGTTTTTTGCATTGTATTATTAGCATATTTGACTTTTTATACAGCCAAATACCTTTGCTTGCATTGAGGTGATGGATTCCTTAAATGAAACATGGGTCATAGTAGCTACTAGGAGGCATCTCCGTCGGGGCCATAGTGGTGTTATATTATTCCCTCTGGATCATTAAGATCACCATCAAAAGATGCCTCTACCTCATGCCACCCGAGGAAGAGGATGGGCTCATGATAAGGGTTGTCATCAACAAGCAATGCTAGAGCGATCTCCTAATCCTCCTGTAGATTCACTACCCTCTCATTACTTACCAACAACTTATCTTTCTCCATTTTACAATGTTCCAAAATTCACTATCGATTTGATAGAGTTTTATACCCTTGATATTGATCTACCATATATGTTGATGATTACTCCACCCAAGAGACATTTATTCCACTAGATATGAGGGAGGGACTTACACGATATAGACGTAGACATGAAAGAAGACATCAAAGGAAGGATTAAACATATGTTTAGTTATGTAATTATATATTATTTTTTTCTTTTTTATTGAATGTATATATATTTCTAACTTTGTTTGCTTTAACTAAATAATTATACTTATATTAAATAATTTGAACGAATTAATAAAATAATTTGTTTCTCTAATTAATTTATATGATGAACTTTACAATTGTCACGGGTCATATCCTCTCGGGATTGTCGGAAGCAGAAGCAGCAGCGCCCTGGCACAGATATAATTTGGATGGTCATAACAGGAATGAGTCGAGAAATGCACATTAAAAGCTAAAGCAGCTTCACCTGGAAAACACTTTTCATTTTTAAGCTCGGTACTTTTATTCTTACTGGAGTTGTTTGGAAACTCAAACTTGTAGATTATGACATCCATATAATGGAATTAAAGACACTAAGAAATCAAACCAAAAAACAACTGCAACACATAATTTTAATGGCCATGCTATCATTAGTTTTATTGAAAAGGAAATTTATTTATATGGATATGCTAGATCACAAGCTTAGGCTTATCTTTATTTCATGTGAATTTTAAATTATAAACCTGCATCAAGCACAGATACAAAGAAAAATCAAAATTCTACAGCGATTGAAAAGGGGGCATAATTGAAAAAAATTCCATCGTCATAAAGAAGTTGTTTATCTTTTGACTGAAAAAGCAAGTTGGTATTTTGATAAAATAACTGCACAAGGTGTGTTTAGTGGACATTACAGGCTAATCTAACATGCCCTCAAGAACTTAATATTTAGTTTCATCATGCATAAGCTGAGATAGACATAGGGAAGGGCCCTAGAATTTTTTTTTTTTTTTTGAGAAAAAGATACAATTTTAGTTTTTAATGTTTACTTATTTTTCTATTTAAATCTTCAACTGTTTTTTTAAATCTTTAATATTTTTAAAACTTTACAAAAATAAGTTTTTTATTAAATATATTAAAAATTTTATTTATATTAACCATATATTGACTTTCAATTAGCTTTGGGCCAATTGCCCAAAGTAGTAAGAATACACACAAATGTTTTTAGCCATTTTCTTAATTTTAATTATTTTTTTATTATATTATATTATATTATTAAGTATATAATGTAAATAAATATATTTAATATCATTATTTTCTTAATTTAATTATTATAGATCAATTTAAAGTTAAGACATGTCATAAATTAATAGAAAACTTAATAAATTTGATGGAAACCATTTTTTTTAAGGTTTTAAAAATGTTGAAGATTTAAATAAAATGAAAAAAAGTTAAGAACTCAAATAAAAAAAAAAGTAAATATTGAGAACTAAAAATGTAATTTCCTCTTTTTTTTTTTTCTTTGCTTTTCAAAATATAAAATCTTTGAAAAAAAAAATCTATTCTGAAAGTGTAAACTTATCTTGCTTTGGACGTTAAAATTTTCAAAAAGTAATACTTTTATTGACATTGCTTCGGACAAAAGATAAAATATATTTTTTATATATTTGTAACACCATAAATTATTATTTTTAAATGAATAATTGTATCAATATTAATGATACATTCTTTTCTTATGTCATATTATGGTTTTTTTTTTTTTTCACCTAACCCTAGCTAAGGACCCACTGATTCAAGTGGGTCATAAATCGGCTGGGCAGGTTAGGCCGGTTTTCTCGTCCCAGTCTTTTCCTAAGTATAAGCTAAAAAGTTAGAATTGTGAGATATCAAACTGCAAATGCTGGAAATAAGCATATTAATGAACCACTTAAATCAATATCTATATCGTGCGTATTGCATACCATGCGATACTTCCATGGCTCCAAGGACGTGTTTTAACTGATTGATACCTTTATAGCCCGCCCGATACCAGACCGAGAAGGTCTGCCGGCTCGTTTGTAAGATAGGTTGTGGCTACTTTATAAGCGGCTAAAAGCTGTAAGAGAGTGAATTAGGTTTTTTTAATTAACAATTGAAGTATGGGAAAAAAAAAAATACAATTGTAGAAAAGTCAATAGCAATCACCGTATTCATATTTCGATTGCTTATATAATTTTTTTGTATGATTGTTTGAGAAATACAACTTTTTGCATGATATTATCATCTTTTAAAATAAAATAAAATAAATATATATTTTTATAAAACCGTCTCAAATAACTCTCCTATAACTTATTTGCTATACTTCGCATATCCATATCTTAATTACGTAGATAGTTATATTGTTTTTAAATACGGAACATCAAAACCTTCATTCCTTTAATAACATAGACATTTATAAAGTTAATAACAATCGTCATTGTCAAACGAAATGAAAGTAGTTTATTATTCCATTTCCCATATAATTATATTGCAAAAAAAAAGTTTTTTTTTTTTTAAAAAAGAAAGAAAGGAAGAAAGGAAGGAATAATCTATATCTTTAAACAACTAATTTAGTGTCTTCTTGGATTTTTTTTAATATAATCTTATGTTTATCGCTTTATCTATTCTATGTTTGATATTTAATTATTTAAAATCTAATATTTGAAAAATTATATAATTAACGTCTCTTCTATTTTACATTTAAATCTACTATGCAATGATTAGGGAATGAGATTTGTAAAATGAAGTCCACACGTATATGAAAGAAATGGTTAACGAACACAACTTTAATCATTAGAAGTTGACAATTTTATTTGTTTTTTTCTATAAAATTAAATATATATATATATATATATATATATATATATATGAGTAGCCCAATTTTATAGAAAAATTAATGCCCAAAAGTTCCATGGAAATTATCAAGTTAATATAAAATATAAAATTGAATGATTGATATTTTAGTCCAATTTTATAGCTGCCCTCAACAACTTTTACCAGATTTATATACCTTTACTTGCGTTATTGAAAGTAATAATTAAGGCATAATTTTCCTTTTAATTAGAATTTGTTTATGGCAAGTTTCGCCTTCCTAATATTGATGTTTGCACTCGGCTTAAATAAGACTTAAAATTGATTAATATTTATATTCAAGTCAAGCTTGACTAGACTCATGAGTTAATCAAATTAAATAGTATGGAGTTTGAATCCGACTCAATTAACTACTATGAGTAATTCAATTTTGAACTCGAGTCAACTATTCTTAAATTGAATTTAAGTAAATATCAAACTAAATTAAAATAACATGTGAATAATTTAATTTATTTATACCTTCAATTTGCGATAAGTCAAGAAAAAAAATTGTAAAGTTGAATTTGTTAAATATTTAATCTTGTTATATAGATATATATATATATATACTTTCATCTTGTTGGTAACTTATTTTGATAAATGCATAATTGAAAAATCAATACCTAAAAGTCCAGGGGAAAAAAAAGTCCTTAATCTTCAATAAGATATGTAAACTTGAATCTATATCTCTAATTATACAATCTATATGCGCATGCATAAAGAAATTTCTTGTTAATATTGAATCGAGAATTCCCATTTTTATATACAAATTCTATATAGAATTACTAATAAGTTTAAACATAAAAATTATCAAGTCAACATAAAATATAAAATTGAACGATTGATATTTTCATCCACTTTTACCGTTGCCCTCAACAACTTTTACCAGATTTATATTTATGTACCTTTACTCACCTTATTGAGAGTGATAATTAAGACATAATTTTCCTTTTAATTAGCAGTCGTTTATGGCATGTTCTACCTTCCTAATATTGATGTCTACGCTCAACTTAAAAAAGACTTAAAGTCAATTAATATTTATATTCAAGTCAAGCTTAATTAGACTCATAAGTTAGTTGAATCATAAAGCTTAAACTTAACTCAATTAAATATTCAAATTTGAGCTTAAGTCAATTGTTTTCAAATCGAATTTAAGTAAATATCTAGTTAAATTGGAATTAGCATGCAAGTAATTTGATTCATTTATGCCCTTGATTTATAATAAGTTGGGGAAAAAAATTGTAAACTTGAGTTTGTTAAATATTTAATCTTCTAAGTTCAATATATATATATATATATATATATCTTTGTACTTTTATATTGTTGGTATCTTATTTTGATAAAAGCATGATTGGAAAATCAATGCCTAAAAGTAAAAAGAAAAAAAAAAACTTTAATCTTCAATAAGATACGTAGACTTGAATATATATCTCTTTATTATACAACCTATATGCGTATGCATCATGCATTTTCTTATTAATATTGAATCGAGAATTCCCACTTTTATATATAAATTCTATATAGAATTACTAATAAACTTTAGATATGGAAATTATTGATTCAATATAAAATATAAAATTGAATGATTGATATTTTCATCCAATTTTATACTTGCTTTTTACCATATTTATATACCTTTACTCACGTTATTGAGGGTAATAATCAAGTCATAATTTTCCTTTTAATTAGCATTCATTTATGGAAAGTTCCGCCTTCCTAACATTGATGTTTGCACTCGACTTAAATAAGACTCAAACTTGACTAATATTTATATTCGAATTGAGCTTGATTAAGCTTATGAGTTAGTCGAATTAAACAGTATAAATATTCAAATTTATAAATATTTAGTTATATATATATGTATAAGAGTATGTAATAATATTTTATAAAAAAAATAATTAATCTAAGGTTATGTTAGTAATTAGTTTAAGATAGTGGGAGCAAGATGGCCATTGCACAGCCTAAGTATATAAACTCTTTTGACCTAAGGTCAACTCTTTTCCTCCATTTGCTATAGAACCCTATTTGGACTATAGAGAATCCCTCTTAAAACCTACAAGATAACTTAAGAGAAATCAAATAGAAGAATATTACAAACAATCCAATTACAATCACATAACAATTTAAATCAATGAATACATGTATATGGTTGTAGATGTATAACTCGAAGATGGTTTGATGATGTATAATCAGAATCTAAGTCAAAGAGTGAGGCAAAACGCGACTAGGAACAGACAAACCAAGAAGCCAAAACACCCCAATTCGAAAGGAGTAAACACCAAAACCCATTGTAATATGATAGGATTTGTACAATTTTAGGTCAATTAACCATATTTATTTAGAAAATGAGGTTAATATTAGAAAGAATGAGGTTTTTGAATTAGAAAAAGAGAGTTCGTAGTGAACAGTAAGATATACGGCTTCCCAACATAGCCGTATCATATCCTATGTCAAAACCTAAGTCATACAGAAAGGTACATAGCCTTCCAACATGGCCGTGGCATGTCCCGTGTTAAACCTAGTACATACAAAAGACACATGACCTCTCAACATAATAGTGTCATGTCCCATGTTAAATCTAGAACACAGAGAAAGATACACGGCCATCCAATACAGTAGTGTCTCTTCTTGTGCCAAAACATAAAACAAATAGAAATGTACACGACCTTTAGCATAGCCATGTATTACCTCCTGCTCACCGACACGGCCTCTAACATGATCGTGTTGAATTGAAAAGCATCTATTTCATTTTATTGTATAGAGATACAATTCTAAGAGTATGTAATTTGAATCATGTATAGGTTTTGAGGATTTGTGAGGCTATAGAAGTGTAAAGAAAATCAAGGTTTGTGATCTAGGTATGTGTATACCTTGTGTGTTGTTTGTGCTTGCTAAATTAGATATTGTATGTGAATTAAATATTATTATAAATGAACTTGATTTTGTGTGCATGTGTTTGTGAATTACTAAGTCTGAGAAATCGAGTGTGGGTCGATGTTTTCAGGATGGCACCTCGATGATTAGTATGTGATGTCATCCCTAATAGAATCGTGTATTGAAATGATCCGGGTATTATATGAAATGATGGGTGTGAAAGGACTCATGTTTATGGAAGGATGTATGCAAGGACTCATGTTTGTGGAATGATATGTGTAAACACCCCATTTTTGCCCTAAGAATCAATAATAATTAATTTCTAATTTTCCCAATTTTTTTCAATTTTTCTCTAATTTAGCGAAAATAGGAAAAATATTCAAAAAATAAAAATAAATAGGAAAACACATCAATTTTGAAAAATGATTTCAGAAATGGCAATAATAAGGAATAAATAATTTTTACAAATTTTTTAAATTTCAAAAAATACAAAAAAATAAAAAAATCGCATTGCATATATGCAATTTGCGAAATAAACAAAATCAGGAAAATGGGCTAACTCAGCTGGTCCAAGCCATGGTCAGGTGGGTGCGAGGTCAGGGGTTCGAAACGCGGGGGAAGCAGATTCAACGTTTTGCAAATTTTTCATTTACCCGGGACACATGGCAGCATTTGATTGGCTGGAGCGAACGCATGCGTCGGGCGCGTGATTGTCTTCAACCTTGGTCCGAGATTGCCGACGAGGAGAAAAATTCGAATTTCGGCCATTTCGATTCGATTTTTTGCACAAATCCAACAGATCTTCAACAGAATTGAGATAAACATCATCCAATTGGAATCAAATCTCAACAAATCGAAGGATTTACACGAATCAGAATTGGTTCATTTAACCGCAAATCCGATTTGCCTCGATCGGTGGAAATCCGAGCTTATCTAGCTCGATTTAGAAAGCCTATAAATAGAGGATGAAGTGAGGAAGCTAAATCGCATATCAAAAGTGAGAGAAAAGAGAGAATCGAAGACCACCGGAGGAGTTCGAAGCCACGACCGCCGATTAGGAGTTAGGCAACCATTAGGAGGCGTTTCTAGAGCAAATCACCGCCACCATTGGATTCCTCGCCCTCGATAACCTAGGATTCGACACCTCAACCACTGAAGAAGGCCGTCGAAACGCCGCCAACGAGCACTCCCCGCCGCCGTGTCCGACCGATCCGACCCGACCCGCGCACTGACCCGGATCCAGGTAAGTCGGATTTTTCGATTTATTTTTATTTTTATTTTTACTTTGTTTATTTATTTTGGTTATTTTTATTCCGAATTGATTTATTATTTTGTTATTTATTTATGTATTTACTTATGTGTTATTTATATTTCAATAAATAGAAAAATGTTAGAAATTCGATTTTTTAGGATTTAATAATAAAAAAACAAAAATATAATTAAAGTAATGAATAATAAAAATGTAGAAAATAATAAAAATATTGGAAAAATAATAATAAGACTTTAGATTTTAAAATAGGGTAAATAAAAATCTAGTAGGAAAATTTTTAACAAAACAAAATTCATAAAAATTATGAAAAATTAATAAAAAATTATAAAAATCATGAAAACTCATAAAGATTATAAAAAAATTATAAAAAGTTAAAAAATTATAAAAAAATCAATAAAAATTTATAATAGCATAAATAAATTAGAAAAATAGAAAAAAATGAGTTTTATCACCTAAAAAAATTATTTTCTCAAATAAATCCAAAATTGATGTTTTCCCTTAAAATTATCATTTTCAAAGAATCAAATTAAAGCTTAGGCTTAGATTTTTTAGAAAAAATCCTAAAAATGGTAAAAACATAAATAAAAAAAGATTTCAAAAATTAAAATTCACAAACACACTTAAGGTTTTTAGGAAAAGCGAACTACGACTTGTTTAATTCTGAATAGCAGGTATGTAGGCACCAATTTGGGGCAACCCATAAAATAAATAAAACAATCATTTTTCTAGAATAATTCAATCAAAAACACAATAAAAAGGCAACAGAAACAAAATAAAAGACATTTTTAGATGGAGATAATTTTAGGAAATTAGGTGGTAACCGTAAGGTTTTAATAGGTTAGCTTCCGGACTTAGAAACTCTAGTTTTCCCTTTTCCTCTATTCACAAAAACGAGAAGAGGAAATCATGACGACTAGTGGTCTAAATTAAGACTAATCCGCTTCATTAGTCTTAATTCAATCTTTCCCAACAATAGTTGGGTGGCAACTCCAAAATTAAACGAAGTTCCTAACTCAAGTCGAGGATCTATATTAGATGAGCATAGAGTCTAGTCTAGATCGGATTAGGAATGGGAATTCAAAAATTAGACTCGACAGGATGGCGACTCCATTGGGGACTCATTCCATTAGGCTAGCCACCTGAATCTCCTCAAATTGTTCCTTTTTTAAGTAATGTCTTTCAATCTTTATTCTGTTACTAACTTTTTAGGGATTAGCTAAGTTTAGTTTTCTTTACTTTGGGGTCCGCATGCATGCATATGTTTGTGTGAATAGATGTGGTCGAACTCGGACTGTCCTAGAACCCTAAGATGGGGAGCCATTGTATAGGTTTCGGACGAAGTGAGTTGATCACTGTTCGAGACCGATTAGGCTACCACACCTAATGCTTCGATATGACCTGAGATCAATTTCTTCGAGAATGCGGGAGGCCATAGAGCTTGGGGATCAGTTAGAACCAACCTATTTTGCATACATAAGTCATGGGTTGACAATTGATGATGATGTATATTTGTTGTTTTGTTCATGGAGTTCGGATCTATTTCCCTGTAATATTTTCATAGTTCTGGTTATAATTAGGAAATTTCTTGTTGTAATAAATGGCTAGTACCGCAGTTAACCGCCTCCTTCGCAAAGAGATTCGGGTGTACAAAACTTTGGACCCAAAGTTGGTACTGGACGACTGGTTTACCTTGTACAATCCAGAGGAGCAGGCCGTCATCCAGCAAAAGATAGGGCCTATCCTCTCACTAATAAAGATAGAGGTGAATTTGCCTTTGGTACGGGCTATGCTCCAGTTATGGGAAGTAAAGCCCGCAGCTTTCTTTATCGGGCCGCATGAAATCACCCCTACCCTGGAAGAGTACACCCAGCTGCTACAGGCTCTAGTACTGACTGATCAAATCTATGTGCCAGATCTCGAGGTCGGACCAGCCAGTACTTTCAGCAGACTACTAGGTATCCGCAAAACAACAGTCAACAAGGCCTTATCAGATTGTAATGGATACTGCATACGGATGGACGATTTGGAAGCCTGGTTCATTGCCCGAAAAGACAATGGGGATAGAAAAGACATACTATATAGGGACCCCAAGACTTACAGACAGAGAAGGGTGAATGCTTTCATCTTGACAGCTTTCGCCACCATACTATTCCCCACCAGAACTTTCTATGTTCACTACCGGGTTGTAGAGCTGGTGACCCAGTTCCTGGAAGGAAGATCTTACATCCCGACTCTATTGGATGAATAGATTCGGAACCTAAACTTCCTCAAGAAGAAAGGCCATGGGATCCTCCGCTCAAGCATCAACCTTATGCTTATATGGTTCGTAAGCCCCCTTAAGTGTTTCGAGCTGAACATGGTCCGGAAAACCTTGGCTCAGTAACTGGACCTTGTAGATTCATGCATAGAAAAGATAAAGCTACCCGACGACCTTACCACCAGCCACAGTTGGGTAGAAGTGCTTAGAAGCTTCAGTGCCGAGGATATTCTGTGGACAGCTAGGTGGAGTTGCTGCGACAAAATTATTTTGACCTACAGTAATTTTCAAGCCGTGCCTTTGATCGGAATCAGTGGATGTATTGGATATCACTCCAATTCAGTGGTCCGCTAGTTTAGTACTATCCAAGACATAGTTTATCGGCCCTCACTGGAAGCAGTCACCTTCGAGTATCAGGATCCGAACTTGCTGGTGGCTGAAAAGTTTGCTAAGCTAGCAGAGGTCAAAGCACTTTGGGAAGCCAGAATTGAAAGCCCAAATGTAGACCTCGGGGAGCTAGATGGCGAAGTGGGAAAGCACCGAGCCACCGGAGAGTTTGTAATCCACCAGTTGTACCAAACAGGGGAGAGAGCATACCGAGTTCCAGATGTCACTCAACCAAGGCCAGACAAGATGAATCCAGAGCTAGAAATCTACCTAGAGCAGGTCAAGGCTCGGATGGAGGTATACTTTGAAGCTGCAGATTATAAGAAAGACATCTGGAAAGGACGATTCAAGGACTCCGACCAAAGGAACAAAGCCTTGGAAGCCTATTTAGAAAAGACCAAAGCCAGAGTCAAAGAACTGGAAGCCGTCATCAACGGGAAGCCTGAGCCTCCACAACAGAAGACCAAAAGAGCTAGGAAATAGATCATCATTTGTAATCTTTTATTTTTCTTTGAATATCGAACTCCAAAATTTTCAATATTAATAAAAGTAAAGTTTCAATATTACACCGTCAATCAATTGTCGACCCTTTTATTTTAAGCATCCGTGTGACACATGCATTGCATTTTGCATACATCATACTAAAGAAAAAACAAAATGCGCGCTAGGTATCAAGATAGCTCCCAAGCAACCGAACCCTCCCAGAAGCCCAATTCGCACATGTTCAAGAACAAAAATGGCCAACAGTAGCGACAATCGCAACAACACAAATGCTGAAGCTGCCTCGAACTCTAGGATCATATCCCTAGAACAAACGGTCTAACAATTGGCTACCCAAGTCTACCTCTTAACTGAAAGCATCGGCCTCCTTTGCACCACTCAGCCAACCTAGGAAGAACATTCAGGGGCTAGGAAGGGGAAAGCAGTGGAGGGACAGCCTCCGGAGTATGAAGAAATCAATTCCCACCTCAACCCGGCCTTTGAATATGAGCCGAGGATCAACCAGAGGCCAACCTCTGATGACCTGAAGCGAGAGATGGAAGAGAGATAGAAAGAGATGGAGAAGAGACTCTTCCAGCAGCTCCAAGATAAAATGAGAACAATCGAGGGTCCTGATGGTTTCGAGTAGGCCGGGATCACCAGTCTGCCAGTGTACAGGGAAGAGGTATACCCTAAGAAGTTCAAGACCCCAGAGTTTGAAAAATACTATGGGACCGGGTGCCCCAAAATGCATACAAGGCTATATACCCGAAAGATGAGCAAGTATGCTCAATACGACCAACTCATGATCCAGACCTTCCAAGACAGCCTCACGGGCCCTGCATTGGTCTGGTACGCCCACCTGGACTTCAATAATATCAACACCTGGGAAAAGCTAGCCCGGGCGTTCTATGACCAGTACAAATTCAATATTGAAGTCACCCCATCTGTGATTGATCTGGGGAGTCTCCGGAAAAGATATACTGAGCCGTTTAAGGAGTATGCTCAGCGCTGGAGAGCCTAGGCCGCCAGAGTAGCAATCCCGATCTCTAAGAAGGAGTTGACATCCATATTTGTCAACACCCTAGACAAGACCTACTTTTCACATCTGGTAGGCCAGACCTCATCCAGCTTTGCAGAGGTGGTAGCCGTAGGATGCCAGATTGAAAATGCCATCACCACTGGCAGACTTCAAACAATGGATCCTCCCAGGGTCACACCAACACAAAGGCCCTTAGGAGGTAATAGAGCTAAGGAGTCTACTATCAGCACAGTTCATTCCAGTAAGGCATAAAAAACGGGAACTCGTGTGACATTTCAGACCATGAGTACCCCAGCCCAACAATCCATGACAGGTCATACCCAGGCTACCAGGGTCCCAAGGCAATTCACTCTAATTCCCATCCCGCTCAGTCAAGTCTTTGCTCGGTTGAGGGCGGACAACTTAATCAGCTTCGAGATCCCTAGCGATCGGTACAAGCTCAAGAATTTCGACTCCAGCCTCAAATGTGACTACCATATGGGTCAAGAGGGGCATTCTACAGATAGGTGTTGGAGGCTCCGGCACAAAATCCAAGACCTAATCGACGCAGGAATTGTACAGCTGGATTTTGTGAACACCCCAGCACCCAATGTTAACACCAACCCACTGCCCAATCATAAGCCCACCATCAACATGATCACATCTGAGGAGTCAACTCCCAAGGAAGCCCCTAAGCAGAAGACGACGGACCAACAGAAGAAGCAATCCCATCAAGCTCCAGAGAAAGCCCCAAAGTCGCATATCAAAAGAAGGTGGTTAGCCGGAGACCCAACAGTTGGCACTTTGGGAGAATCACATGGGAGGTTTGAATACTTGGTGAACTATTCTTACACCCCAACTGAGTATGGGCCGCCTAGCGGATGGGGGCCAGAATTTGAGAAGGAAGACAACCCGCCAAAGGAAGAAGAGAAGACTATAAACATGATCAATTCTCATCAGAAACCTAGGGTTATAAAATCCTATGAGGGACAATCAACTGAGATACAGATCCTAAGGAAAAGATATGTATTTAATGTCCCGATACCGGCAGAAAGTTATAAGGTTGCACCTTTCGACAATCGGACCCTCGAACAAGAGTGACCTCCTATGGTGAGAGGAATCACCCGCTCTGGGAGAATATACGACCCAAAGAATAGAGCCCCGACCAAAGAGCCCAACGTGGAGAAAGGAGAGGAAGAGGAAGAGGGACTCGTTGCGTTTACAAAGATGGTCAAGGCGAGTGAATATAAGATAATGGAACAACTAAATAAAGTTCCAGCACAGATATCACTCATGGGCCTTCTTACAGCATCCAAGCCCCATAGGGAAGCACTCTTTAAAGTGCTCAAACAGATTCAGGTCCCAGAAGGCATTGCTACAAACAAGATAAGTCACGTGGCGGATTCTATTTTTACAAAGGACCAGATATCTTTCTCTCCGGAAGAGCTAAGAGAGGAGGGAGACCAACATACAAAACCACTGTTTATAGTGGTCAGGTGCAATGACACAATTGTCTCCCAGGTACTCATTAATAACGGATCATCCCTAAACGTTTGCCCATTGGCTACTCTCGACTTATTGGGGGTCGATCCAAGCAACATAAAACCTAGCTCAACGGTGGTCAAAGCTTTTGATGGGTCAAAAAGAGATATAGTAGGGGAGATGAACCTACCAGTGGAAATTGGTCCACAAGTATTCCACATATCTTTCTAGGTCCTCGACATCCCAAGATCTTTCAACCTACTCTTGGGAAAACCCTAGATACATGCTACTGGAGCCATCCCCTCTAGTCTCCACCAAAGGGTCAAATTCATTGCGAATGGGCAGATAGTCATCGTACTTGCCGAGCAGGATTACGCCATATACAAGGAGACTGCCATACCATATATTAGGGAGGAAGGTTCAAAAGACCTTGGTCTACAAATTTTTAATGAAGTGAACGTGGTGACCAGCAAGGAGGGCCATCAATTTAAAGAGGGGCAGCATGGTACGTTTGGACTAGGGTACGTTCCTACAGCCGAAGAAGAAGCACAAGCAAGAGGTGTCAAAGGCAGAATGAAAGAGAAGCCGATCAACACCCAGATGTGCATTCCACCTCTCTAACAATCTTTCCGAAAAGCAAATGTCATTCAAGAGCCACGGATAAACGAAGGTGACGTCGGCAATGGAAAACCAACCCCCCACACGTCCAATCAGCATCCGTCTCTGAACAATTGGTTTTGTTATCCTATCAATAGCTATAGGTTAGCTCAAAAATAGATAATAATTATTGAACGAATTTTATTGAGACTCTTTATCAATTTAATTACAGTCTTTTTTTTTTCTTATATATATGCTTTCATCTTTACTTTACCCAGATCTCCTACCAGTGAACATCAGGGATATTTCGCGCAGGTAGAAAATAAAAACACTGGTATCATTTCCAACGCTCCTAAGTCGGTTGTTGAAGGCGATATCCTTGACCACGAAATAATACAAGAAAATTAGCAAAAACATGAACAAAGCGGAATTTCGATCGACGAGCCGGTGGAGACAGTAAATCTATGAAGCATGGAAAACCCTAAAAACCTCAAAATCAGGACCAGTTTAAGTGCCGAGCATAAGTGTGAGATAACCGAGCTATTAACAGAATACGCAGATGTATTTGCCTGGTCATATGGCGACATGCCAGGACTAGACCAATCAATAGTGGTTCATAGGCTTCCCACAAGGGAAGATGTCAAACCTAAAAAACAAAAACTGAGAAGATTTAGGCCTAATATCTTGCTAAAGATTAAGGAAGAAGTCAAGAAACTGCTAGAAGTAGGGTTCATCGAAGTGTCCGATTACCTAAAATGGGTAGCAAATATAGTCCTTGTTATGAAAAAGAATGGAAAAACACCCGTATGCGTAGACTTCCGGAACTTAAACCAAGCCACGCCAAAGGATAACTTCCCCCTACCTCACATTGATCTTCTAGTGGACAACACTGCGGGAAACCATCTTTTCTCATTCATGGACGGTTTCTCAGGATATAATCAAATAAAAATGGCTGAAGAAGACAAAACCAAAACGACTTTCATCACAACATGGGGAACTTTCTGTTACAAAGTCATGCCCTTCGGTTTGAAAAATGCCGAGGCAACATATCAGAGAGCCATGGTCGCGATACTTCACAACATGATGCATCAAGAGGTTGAAGTATATGTCGACGACATGATAGCCAAATCTAAGGAAGGAGAAAGCTATATAGATATCCTGAGGAAATTGTTTAAATGATTGAGAAAATTCTAGCTCAAGTTAAACCCAGAGAAATGTACTTTCGGGGTCACAACGGGGAAATTGTTAGGGTTTGTCATAAGCCAAGAAGGCATTAAAATCGACCCTGACAAGGTAAAGTCCATATTAGAGTTACCTTCCCCGCGCTCCGTTAAAGAAGTAAGAAGCTTGCAGGGAAGATTAAATTATATAGCTCGTTTTATCTCACAACTCACTGATAAATGCCGGCTACTATTCCTTCTGTTGAAGAAGAACGCCACAATAGAATGGGACGACGAATGTGAAGAAGCATTCAGGACGATCAAAGACTACCTTATAAAACCTCCGGTCTTGATAGTCCCGAAGCAAGGAAAGCCCTTATTCTTATACCTCACTATACTCCCTGAATCCATGGGATGTATTCTAGGGCAGAAAGATGAAGAGGGAAGAGAGCGTTCCATATATTATCTGAGCAAGAAATTCACAGATGGGGAACAGAGGTCCTTAGAGTTGGAGAAGACTTGTTGTGCTCTAATTTGGGTCATACATCGACTAAGGCAATACACCCTCTACTATCATATTGAGCTACTGACAAAGCATGATCCCTTGAAATACTTAGCGGAAAAGTCAGCTTTGATAGGGAGAATCTCTAAATGGCAAATGCTCCTATCCGAGTTTGACATCACATACGTAAATCAGAACTCGATGAAAGGGCAAGCCTTAGCCGACTAATTGGCAGAACACCCCGTCGAGACAGATTCCCAAGAACTACAAGCCCAATTTCCGGACGAAAATATATTAACTGTAGAAGATATACCGGTAGAAGACTTTGGGATAGAGCAGAACCCGAAATGGAACTGTTTTTTTGATGGAGTTGCTAACATATTCAGTTGCGGGGTTAGGGCAGTATTGATATCCTCAGACGGAACTCAATTCCCTGCAACGACAAGACTCACATTTCCATATACCAATAATATCGCGGAATATGAAGCGTGCATTTTCGGCCTCAAAATGGCCTGCCAAATGGAAATCTGCGAATTAGAAGTATACGAAGATTCGTCGCTCATCATACTACAGACAAGAGGGGAATACAAGACTAAAGACCCCAAACTGGTACCATATTATCAACACTTGATAGAGCTAATCGAAGAATTTAAGGCAATCACTTTCACATACATCCCGAGAACTCAGAATCAGTTTGCAGATGCACTCGCCACATTAACATCTATGATCCAGATAACATGGGGAGCCGAAATCCAACCGATGAAAATAGACGTCGAAAATCGGCCCGCCTACTATTTAATGATTGAAAAAACACAAGATGACAAGCCTTGGTGTCACGACATCAAGACCTTTCTCCAAGAAAGTAAATACCCTAAAATGGCTAGCAAGAATGACCAAAGAACACTTAGAAGGTTAGCAAGCCATTTCCTATTAAGTGGGTCTATACTTTACAAAAGATCATCTGATACCACCTTGTTAAGATGTGTGGACAAAAATGAAGCATGCGAACTGATGAGAGAGGTACATGAAGGAGTGTGTGGACCTCATATGAATGGCTACATGTTAGCCCGAAAAATCATGAGGTTAGGATACTATTGGTTAACCATGGAATCGGATTGCATAAAATATGTCAAGCACTGTCATTTATGTCAGGTGTACGCAAACCGGATAAATGCTCCGCCCAACGAGCTACACTTGTTGTCAGCACCTTGGCCTTTCTCCATGTAGGGAATCGATAGAATAGGCCCGATCACTCCGACAACATTCAATGGCCACAGGTTCATACTGGTAGCGATTGATTACTTCACCAAATGGGTAGAAGCTTCGTCATATGCCAATGTCACAAAAGGGGTAATAGTCCGCTTTTTGAAAAGGGACATAATAGCCCGATATGGAGCTCCAGAGTCCATCATCACCGACAACTGTACCAATCTTAACAACAAATCGATGACAGGTTTATGTCAACAATTCCACATAAAGCACAGAAATTCAACTCCCTACCGACCTCAGATGAATGGGGCAGTAGAAGCAGCTAACAAAAATATCAAAAAGATCATCGAGAAAATGACAACAATGTACAAAGATTGGCACGAAATGTTACCGTTTGCTCTCATGGCTTATAGGACTTCAACAAGAACATCTACTGGAGCTACCCCTTATTCATTGGTATATGGTACAGAAGCAGTGCTACCAGTTGAAGTCGAAATACCATCATTCAGAATTCTGTCAGAAACTTAGCTAACTGAATCAGATTGGGTAAAGAAGAGGCTTGATCAACTAAATCTGATTGATGAAAAAAGACTCACCGCAATATGTCATGGCCAGTGTTACCAACAAAGAATGGCCCAAGCATTTAACAAGAAGATGAGGCCCCGATACTTCCAAGAAGGGGATCTGGTGCTAAGGAAGGTTCTCCCGAATGCCCAAGACTCTAGAGGGAAATTCACCCCAAACTATGAAGGCCCCTATGTGGTGAAAAGGGTTCTGTCAGTAGGTGCTTTGATACTGACTCAAATGGATGGTCCGGAATTGAGAGACCCCATTAACACAGATGCTGTAAAGATGTACTATCCTTAGGTAAGGGAATTGAAATTTTGCCAATGTTTATGAAAGCCAATGTTCGATACAAATTTCGCTGAGTCGAGTTTTTACTTTTTACAAGCAAAGTTAATATCCTTGAATGGTCAATAATCCCAATCAATTATCATCACAATAAATATTCCTAAACACATTACCCATCACTTCACCAGTGAAAGATAAACACTAAAATGATAATGAATCTCAATATGTTTTGTAATATAATTGTATCTATTTTTGAGCATTAGAACCTAGTGCATTAGTAGGATAGTATCACCGTCGAAAGAGCCATGTGCACAAGAAAATAAGCACATCAAGACTTTCAACCCCATGTCAAGATAACAAAAAGTGAAGCAGAAGCAAACCAGCACAAAGGTTCGGTTGTTTGGTTGCTATCCACAATAAATTGGCAAGCATATTAAAATGAATAATTATCATCATATCATGAAAAGCATCACATCATTTAGCTCAGTCAGTAGGAAGCATATTCAAAAGCATAAGATGAGTCAGCCCATAGTGGGGCACTTGTCTAAACATCCCCTTTAATAGGGTAGTCAGCCCAAAAAGGGGCACTTCCCTAGATCCCCTCTTCTAAGGTCAGCCTATAAAGGCACCTTTCAAGATATTTATTTTTATTATAGGTTAGTCAACCCAAGAGGGGCACTTTCCTAAATATCCTCTCTTAAGGTCAGCCTATAGGAGCACCTTTTTGAGACATTTTTATCATAGGTTAGTCAGCCCGCATGGGGGACTTTCCTAAATATCCTCTCTTAAGGTCAACCCATAGGGGCGCCTTTTTGAGACATTTTATCATAGGTTAGTTAGCCCGCATGGGGCACTTTCCTAAATATCCTCTCTTAAGGTTAGCCCATTGAGGCACCTTTTTGAGACATTTTTATCATAGGTTAATCAGCCCAAGAGGGGCACTTTCCTAAATATCATCTCTTAAGGTCAGCCCATAGGGGCACCTTTTTGAGACATTTTTATCATAGGTTAGTCAGCCCAAGAGGGGCACTTTCCTAGATATCCTCTTTAAGGTCAACCCACAAGGGCACCTTTTTGAAAACATATCTTTATGCTATAGGTTAGTCAGCTCAAGAGGGGCACTCTCCTAAATATCTTGTCTCAAGGTCAGCCTATAGAGGCACTTTTTGAGACATTTCCCCCAGGGTCGTTAGTCTAAGAAGACACTTCCCGCTATAGGTTAGTCAGCCCAAGAGGGGCACTTTCCTAAATATCTTGTCTCAAGGTCAGCCCATAGGGGCACTTTTTAGGGTTGTTAGTCTAAGAAGACACTTCCCGTTATAGGTTAGTCAGCCCAAGATGGATACTTTCCTAAATATCTTGTCTCAAGGTCAGCCCATAGGGGCACTTTTTGGGACATTTCCCCCAGGGTCATTAGTCTAAGAAGACACTTCCCGCTATAGGTTAGTCAGCCCAAGATGGGTACTTTCCTAAATACCTTGTCTCAAGGTCAGCCCATAGGGGCACTTTTTGGGACATTTCCCCTAGGGTCATTAGTCTAAGAAGACACTTCCCGCTATAGGTTAGTCAGCCCAAGATGGGTACTTTCCTAAATACCTTGTCTCAAGGTCAGCCCATAGGGGCACTTTTTGAGACATTTCCCCCAGGGTCGTTAGTCTAAGAAGACACTTCCCGCTATAGGTTAGTTAGCCCAAGAGGGCACTTTCCTAAGTATCTTGTCTCAAGGTCAGCCCATAGGGGCACTTTTTGAGACATTTTCCCCAGGGTCGTTAGTCTAAGAAGACACTTCCCGCTATAGGTCAGTCAACCCAAAGAAGGGGCACTTTCCTAAACACTATCGATTAGTTAGCTCAGAGGAGTACTTTTCGAATCCCTCGATTAGTTAGCTCAAAGGAGCTTAAAGGAGCACTTTTCGAATCCATCGATTAGTTAGCTCAGAGGAGCACTTTTCGAATCCCTCGATTAGTTAGCTCAAAGGAGCACTTTTCGAATCCCTCGATTAGTTAGCTCAAATGAGCACTTTTTGAATCCATCAATTAGTTAGCTCAGAGGAGCACTTTTCGAATCCCTCGGTTAGTTAGCTCAGAAGAGCACTTTTCGAATCCCTCGATTAGTTAGCTTAAAGGAGCACTTTTCGAACCCATTGATTAGTTAGCTCAGAGGAGCACTTTTCGAATCTATCAATTAATCAGCTCATAGGAGCACTTTTTCAAACTTTTGATGACCGATTAGTCAGCTCATAGGAGCACTTTTCGGAGGTATTTTTCCAAAACAGTCGCTAGTCTAATCAGACGCTTCTGTTGACAGGTAGCCAGCTCATAAGGGCGCTTCCTAAGATAATCTTCTCTTCAAGGTTGCTAATCTGATAAGACGCTTCTTATCATCATTTATTCTACACTCCTAAACAATGCTTGAGATATTTCCTATCGCCAACTAGTCAGCCCATAAAGCACTTTTTGGGGAGGGAACATTACTCTAAATTGTTAGGACCATTTTAAACTCGTGGGATTATTAGCTCTTGGAGCATTTTCCTACCAAAAAACCAAATTCCAGATAACCAGTCAAACCAAGGCATTATCTATTCAATCAAGAGGCAAAAAATGGCATCTTTCTTGTCTTTGTAGTTAAGTTTTTCAAACTTTACTACAAAGAGGGGCAGCTGTAAACACCCCATTTTTACCCTAAGAATCAATAATAATCAATTTCCATTTTTTCCCAATTTTTTCCAATTTTTCTCTAATTTGGCGAAAATAGAAAAATATTCAAAAAATAAAAATAAATAGGAAAACACATCAATTTTGAAAAATGATTTCAGAAATGGCAATAATAAGGAATAAATAATTTTTACAAATTTTTGAAATTTCAAAAAATATAAAAAAATCGCATTGCATATATGCAATTTGTGAAATAAACAAAATCAGGAAAATGGGTTAGCTCAGCTGGTCCGAGCCATGGTCAGGCGGGTGCGCGCGGGTACGAGGTCAGGGGCTCGAAATGCGAAGGAGGCAGATTTCGCGTTTTGAAAATTTTTCATTTACCCAAGACACGTGGCAGCATTTGATTGGCTAGAGCGAACGCACGCGCCGGGTGCGTGATCGTCTTCAACCTCGGTCCGAGATTGCTGGCAAGGAGAAAAATTCAAATTTCGGCCGTTTCAATTCAATTTTTTGCACAAATCCAACAGATCTTCAACAGAATTGAGATAAACATCATCCAATTGGAATCAAATCTCAACAAATCGAAGGATTTACACGAATCGGAGTTGGTTCATTTAACCGCAAATCCGATTTGCCTCGATCGGTGGAAATCCGAGCTTATCCAGCTCGATTTCGAAAGCTTATAAATAGAGGATGAAGTGAGGAAGCCAAATCACAGATGAAAAGCAAGAGAAAAGAGAGAATCGAAGACCACCGGAGGAGTTCGAAGCCGCGACCGCGGATCAAGAGTTGGGCAACCACCAGGAGGCGTTTCTAGAGCAAATCACCGCCACCATTGGATTTCTCGCCCTCAATAACCTAGGATTCGACACCTCAACCGCTGAAGAAGGCCGCCGGAACGCCGCCAACGAGCACTCCACGCCACCATGTCTGACCGATCCGACCCGACTTGCTTCTACCCGATTCGACCCGACCCGGATCCAGGTAAGTCGGATTTTCCGATTTATTTTTATTTTTATTTTTACTTTGTTGATTTATTTTGGTTATTTTTATTCCGAATTGATTTATTATTTTGTTATTTATTTATTTATTTACTTATGTGTTATTTATATTTCAATAAATAGAAAAATGTTAGAAATTCGATTTTTTAGGATTTAATAATTAAAAAAAAACAAAAATATAATCAAAGTAATGAATAATAAAAATGTAGAAAATAATAAAAATATTAGAAAAATAATAATAAGACTTTAGATTTTAAAATAGGGTAAATAAAAATCTAGGAGGAAAATTTTTAACATAACAAAAATTCATAAAAATTATGAAAAATTAATAAAAATTACAAAAATCATGAAAACTCATAAAGATTATAAAAAGTTAAAAAAAATATAAAAATTATAAAAAAAATCAATAAAAAATTATAATAGCATAAATAAATTAGAAAAATAGAAAAAAATGAGTTTTATCACCTAAAAAAATCATTTTCTCAAATAAATCTAAAATTGATGTTTTCCCTTAAAATTATCATTTTCAAAGAATCAAATTAAAGCTTAAGCTTAGATTTTTTAGAAAAAATCCTAAAAATGGTAAAAACATAAATCAAAAGAGATTTCAAAAATTAAAATTCACAAACATACTTAAGATTTTCAGGAAAAGCGAACTACGACTTGTTTGATCCTGAATAGCAGGTACGTAGGCACCCATTTGGGGCAACCCATAAAATGAATAAAACAATCATTTTCTAGAATAATTCAATCAAAAACATAATAAAAGGCAACAGAAAAAAAATAAAAGGCATTTCTAGATGGAGATAATTTTAGGAGATTAGGTGGTAACCGTAAGATTTTAATAGGTTAGCCTCCGGACTTAGAAACTCTAGTTTTCCCTTTTCCTCTGTTCACAAAAACGAGAAGAGGAAATCACGACAACTAGTGGTCTAAATTAAGACTAATCCGCTTCATTAGTCTTAATTTAATCTTTCCCAACAACAAGTGGCGACTCCAAAATTAAACGAAGTTCCTAACTCAAGTCGAGAATCTATATTAGATGAGCATAGGGTCTAGTCTAGATCGGATTAGGAATGGGAATTTAAAAATTAAACTCGACAATATGTAAGGACTTATGTTTATGGAAGGATATTGTGAAAAGACTCATGGATAGTGGGGAGTACCTATATATATATATATATGTATATATGTATATATATTGTTTGTGAAAGGATTATGTGATTAAGTGTAAGGATGTATGCGTATATATATTGTTTGTGAAAGGATTGTGTGATTAAGTGTAAGGATGTATGATGATTCTGATGATGTGATTGTATGTTAGCTAAATGATATGAAAGAAAAGAAATTCATGTATGAATATTATGTGTCGAGTCTAATTTTTAAATTTCCCATTCCTAATCCGATCTAGACTAGACCCTATGCTCATCTAATATAGATCCTCGACTTGAATTAGGAACTTCATTTAATTTTGGAGTCGCCACTCAACTGTTGTTGGGAAAGATTGAATTAAGACTAAAGGAGCGGATTAGTCTTAATTTGGACCACTAATCGTCGTGATTTCCTCTTCTCGTTTTTGTGAAAAGAGGAAAGGGAAAACCAGAGTTTCTAAGTCCGGAGGCTAACCTATTAAAACATTTCGGTTACCACCTAATCTCCCAAAATTTTTCCTATCTAGAAATGTCTTTTATTTTGTTTCTGTTGCTTTTTATTGTGTTTTTGAGTGAATTATTTGGAAAAATGATTTTTTAATTCTTTTTAGGGTTGCCCCAAATAGGTGCCTATGTACCTGCTATTCAGGATCAAACAAGCCATAGTTCGCTTTTCCTGAAAAGATTAAGTGTGTTTGTGAATTTTAATTTTGAAATCTCTTTTTATTTATGTTTTTACTATTTTAGGATTTTTCTAAAAAATCTAAGCTTAAGCTTTAATTTGATTTTTGAAAATGATATTTTTAAAGGAAACAACAATTTTGGCTTTATTTGAGAAAAATGCTTTTTCTAAGTGATAAAACTCATTTTTTTATTTTTATAATTTTTATAATTTTTTTATTATTTTTGTAATTTTTTATCATTTTTACGATTTTTATTATTCTTTTACAATTTTTATAATTTTTATGAGTTTTCATGATTTTTATAATTTTTATTATTTTTTATGATTTTTTATTAATTTTTCATAATTTTTGTGAATTTTTGTTTTATTCAAAATTTTCCTCCTAGGTTCTTATCTATCATATTTTAAAATCTAAAGTCTTATTATTATTTTCCTAATATTTTTATTATTTTCTACATTTTTATTATTTGTTATTTTGATTATATTTTTTATTATTTTTATATCATTAAATCTTAAAAAATCTAATTTTCTAACATTTTTCTATTTATTGAAATATAAATAACACATAAATAAATAAAGAACTAACAAATTAATAAATAAATAACAAAATTAATAAATCAATTTGGAATAAAATAACCTAAATAAATAAATAAAGTAAAAATAAATCGAAAAATCCGGAAATTCCGACTTACTTAGATCCGGGTCGGTGCACGGGTCGGGTCGGATCGGGTCGGACACGGCGGTGGGGAGTGCTCGTTGACGGCGTTCCGGCGGTCGTTTACAGCGGGTGAGGTGTCGAATCCTAGGTTATCGAGGGTGAGGAATCCAATGGTGGAGGTGGTTTGCTCTAGAAATGCCTCCTGGTGGTTACTCAGCTCTTGATCGGCGGTCGCGGCTTCGAACTTCTCCGGCGTACTTCGTGTAAACACCCCATTTTTGTCCTAGGAAGGAATAATAATTAATAATAATCAATTTTTATTTTTTTCCAATTTTTCCCTAATTTAGCAGAAATAATAAAAATATTCAAAAAAATAAAAATAAATAGGAAAACACATCAATTTTGAAAAATGATTTCAGAAATGGCAATAATAAGGAATAAATAATTTTTACAAATTTTTGAAATTTCAAAAAATACAAAAAAAAAATCGCATTGCATATATGCAATTTGCGAAATAAACAAAATCAGGAAAATGGGCTAGCTCAGCTGGTCCGAGCCATGGCTAAGTGGGTGCATGCGGGTGCGAGGTCGCGGGTTCGAAACGCGGGCGAAGCAGTTTCCGCGTTTTGTGTTTTTCATTTACCCAGGACACATGGCAGCATCTGATTGGCTTGAGGGAACGCACACGCTGAGTGCATGATCGTCTTCAACCTCGGTCCGAGATCGCCGACGAAGGAAAAAATTCGAATTTCGGCCGTTTCGATTCGATTTTTTGCACAGATCTTCAACAGAATTGAGATAAACATCATCCAATTGGAATCAAATCTCAACAAATCGAAGGATTTACACAAATCGAAGTTGGTTCATTTAACCGTTGATCCGATTTGCTTCGATCGGTGGAAATCCAAGCTTATCCAGCTCGATTTCGAATGCCTATAAATGGAGGATGAAGTGAGGAAGCCAAAGGACAGATCACAAGCGAGAGAAAGTGAGAGAAAAGAGAGAATCAAAGATCACTAGAGGAAATCAAAGCTGCGACCGTCGATCGAAGCTGAGTAACCACCAGGAGGCGTTTCTGGAGCAAACCACCGCCACCATTGGATTCACCACCCTCGATAACCTAGGATTCGACACCTCACCCGCTGCAAAAGGGCGCCGGAATGTTGTCAACGAGCACTACCCGCCGCCGTGTCCGACCGATCTGACCTGACCCGCTTCGACCCGATTCGACTTGCACACCGACCCGGATCCAGGTAAGTCGGATTTTTCGGATTTTTTCCAATTTATTTATTTATTTTGTTTGTTTATTTTATTTATTCCGAATTGATTTATTTATTTATTAATTTGTTGGTTATTTAATTATTTATTTATTTATGTTTTATTTTATATTTCCATAAATAGGAAAATGTTAGAAATTAGATTTTTTAGGATTTAATAATGTAAAAAAATTGTAAAAATAAATAAAAATAAATAATAAAATGTAGAAAAATAATAAAAGCATTAGAAAAATAATAATAAAACTTTAGATTTTAAAATAGGATAGATAATAACTTAGGGTAAAAATTTTAACAAAAATTCACAAAAAAAATCATAAAAAATATATAAAATAATAATAATAATAATAAAAACTATAAAAATCATGAAAACTCAGAAAAATTATAAAAATTGTAGAAGAATAAGGAAAAATCATAAAAATAACAAAAAATTCAAAAATTATAAAAATGAGTTTTAGCACTTAGAAAAATCATTTTCTTCAAATAAATCCAAAATTGATGTTTTTCCCTGAAAATCATTTTCAAAAATCAAATTAAAGCTTAGGCTTAGATTTTTTAGAAAAATCCCAAAAAATGGTAAGAACATAAATAAAAAAAGATTTCAAAATTAAAATTCACACACTTAAAGTTTTCAGGAAAAGTGAACTACGGCTTGTTTGATTCTGAATAGTAGGTACGTAGGCACCCATTTGGAGCAACCCATAAAATAAATGAAAAATCATTTTTTTGAAATAATTCAAAAACATAATAAAAGCAAAAGAAACAAAATAAAAGACATTTCTAAATAGAGACAATTTTAGGAGATTAGGTGGTAACCGTAAGGTTTTAATAGGTTAGCCTCCGGACTTAGAAACTCTGGTTTTCTTTTTTCCTCTTTTCACAAAAAACGAGAAGAGGAAATCACGATGACTAGTGGTCCAAATTAAGACTAATCCGCTCCTTTAGTCTTAATTCAATATTTCCCAACAACATTTGGGTGGCGACTCCAAAATTAAACGAAGTTCTTAACTCAAGTCGAGGATCTATATTAGATGAGCATATGGTCTAGTCTAGATCGGATTAGGAATGGGAAATCAAAAATTAGACTCGACAGGATGGCGACTCCGCTGGGGACTGATGCTAGTAGGCTAGCCACCTGAATCTCTTCGAATTGTTCTCTTAAAGAAATGTCTTTCAATTATTATCCTGTTGCTAACTTTTCAGGGATTAGCTAGGTTTAGCTTGCTTTACTTTGGGGTCTGCATGCATACGTTCGTGTGAATAGATGCAGTCGAACCCGGACCGTCCTAGAAACCTAAGACGGGGAGCCATTGTGTAGGTTTCAGGCGAAGTGAGTTGATCACCGTTCGGGACCGATTAGGCTACCCCACCCAATGCTTCGATATGGCTTGAGATCCATTTCTCCGAGAATGCGGGAGGCCATAGAGCTTGGGGACCAATTAGAACCAACCTACTTGCATACATAACATCACGGGTCGACAATTGATGATGATATAATAGTTTGTTGTTTTGTTGATGGAGTTCGAATCTATTTCCCTGTAATGCTTTCATAGTTCTGGTTGTAATTAGGAAATTTCTTGTTGTAATAGACGGCTAGTACCACAGTCGACCGCCTCCTCCGCAAAGAAATTCGGGTGTACAAACCTTTGGGCCCAAAGTTGGTACTGGACCATTGGTTTACCTTGTACAACCTAGAGGAGCAGGCCTTCATCCAGCAAAAGATAGGCCCAATCCTCTCACTAACAAAGATAGAGGTGAATTTGCCTTTGATATGGACTATGCTCCAGTTATGGGAAATCGAGCCCACAGCTTTCTTCATCGGGCCGCATGAAATCACCCCTACCCTAGAAGAGTACACCCAACTGCTACAGGCTCCAGCATTGACTGATCAAATCTATGCGCCAGATTTTGAGGCCGGGCCAGCCGGTACCTTCAACAGACTACTAGGCATCCGTAAAATAGCAATTAACAAAGCCCTAGCAGACTGTAATGGATATTGCATACGGATGGATAATTTAGAAGCCTGGTTCATCGCCTGAGAGGACAATAGGGATAGAAAGGACATACTGTGTGGGGACCCCAAGACTTACAAACAGAGAAGGGTAAATGCTTTCATCTTGACAGCTTTCGCCACCATACTGTTCCCCACCGGGACCTTCTATATTCACTAGCGTGTTGTAGAGCTGGTGACCCAATTCCTGGAGGGAAGATCTTACATCCCGGCTCTATTGGCTGAATAGATCCAGAACTTGAATTTCCTCAAAAAGAAAGGCCATGGGATCCTCCGCTCAAGCCTCAACCTTATGCTGATATGGTTCGTAAGCCACCTTGAGTGCTTCGGGCTGAACATGGTCCGGAAACCTTAGCCCAGCAGGTGGACCTTGTGGATTCATGCATAGAAAAAGTAAAGCTACCCGACGACCTTACTAGCCATAGTTGGGTAGAAGTGCTTAGAAACTTCAATGCCGAAGATATTCTGTGGACAGCCAAGTGGAGTTGCTGTGACAAAATTATTTTGACTTGTAGTAATTTCCAAGCCGTACCTTTAATTGGAATCAGTGAATGTATTGGATATCACCCCAACTCAGTGGTCCGCCAGTTTGGTACTATCCAAGACATAGTTTATCGGCCCTCGTTGGAAGCAATCACCTTTGAGTATCAAGATCCGAACCTGTTGGTAGCCGAGAAGTTTATTAAGCTGGCAGAGGTCAAAGCACTTTGGGAAGCCAGAATTGAAAGCCCGAATGTGGACCTCGGGGAGCTAGATGGTGAAATGGGAAAGCACCGAGCCACCAGAGAGTTTGTAATCCGCCAGCTCTACCAGACAGGGGAGAGAGCATACCGGGTTCCAGACGTCACCCAACCAAGGCCAAACAAGATCAATCCAGAGCTGGAAGTCTACCTAGAGCAGGTCAAGGCTCGAATGGAGGTATACTTCGAAGCTGCATATTATAAGAAAGACATCTGGAAGGGACGTTTCAAGGAATCCAAACAAAGGAACAAAGCTTTGGAAGCCCAGTTAGAAAAGACCAAGGCCAGAGTCGAAGAACTAGAAGTCGTCATCAACGGGAAGTCTGAGCCTCCACAACAGAAGACCAAAAGAGCTAGGAAATAGATCATTATTTGTAATCTTTTATCGAACTCCAAAATTTTCAATATTAATAAAAGTAAAAGTTTCAATATTACATCATCAATCAATTGTCAATCCTTTTTATTTTTAGCATCTGTATGACACATGCATAGCATTTTGCATACATTACACTAAGTAAAAAACAAAATGCGCGTCCAGGTATCAAGATAGCTCCCAAGCAACCGAACCCTCCCAGAAGTCCAATTCGCACACGTTCAAAAACAAGAATGGCCAACGGTAGCGACAACCGCAACAACACCAATGCTGAAGCTGCCTCGGACTCCAGGATCATGTCCCTAGAACAAATGGTCCAACAATTGGCTGCCCAAGTTCACCTCTTAACTGAAAGCATCGGCCTCCTACGCAACACTCAGCCAACCTAGGAAGAACATTCAGGGGCCAGAAAGGGGAAAGCAGTGGAGGGACAGCCTCCGGAATATGAAGAGATCAATTCCCACCTTAACCCGGCCTTTGAATATGAGCCGAAGATTAACCAGGGACTAACCTCCGATGACCTGAAAAGGGAGATGGAAGAGAGACAGAAGGAGATGGAGAAGCGACTCTTCCAGCAACTCCATGATAAGATGAAAACAATTGAGGGCCTTGATAGTTTCGAACAGGCCGGAATCACCAATCTGCCAGGATACAGAGAAGAGGTATACCCTGAAAAGTTCAAGACCCCAGAGTTTGAAAAGTATGATGGGACCGGGTGCCCCAAAATGCATACTAGGCTATATGCCTAGAAAATGAGCAAGTATGCTCAAT
The DNA here is from genome assembly GCA_037954665.1 of Laguncularia racemosa. Lineage (NCBI taxonomy): Eukaryota > Viridiplantae > Streptophyta > Magnoliopsida > Myrtales > Combretaceae > Laguncularia > Laguncularia racemosa. Next base: position 753,878 of record JBBMOL010000153.1, read on the forward strand.
ACAACCAACTCATGCTCCAGACATTCCAAGACAGCCTCACAGGCCCTGCATTGGTCTGGTACGCCCACCTGGACTTCAACATTGTCAACACTTGGGAGAAGCTAGCCCGGGCGTTCTATGACCAGTATAAGTTTAATATCGAAGTCGCCCCATCTGTGATTGATCTGGGGAGTCTCCGGAAAAGATATATTGAGTCGTTTAAGGAGTATGCTCAGCGCTGGAGAGCTCAGGCCACCAGAGTAGCAATTCCGATCTCCGAGAAGGAGTTGACATCCATATTTGTCAATACCCTGGACAAGACCTACTTTTCACACCTGGTAGGCCAAACTTCATCCAGTTTTGCAGAGGTAGTAGCTGCGGGATGTAGGATTGAAAATGCCATCACCACCGATAGACTCCAAACAATGGAGCCTCCTAGGGTCACACCAAAACAAAGGCCCTTAGGAGGAAATAGAGCTAAGGAGTCTACCGTCAGCACGGTCCATTCCAGTAAAGCAAAAAAAGCTAGGACTCATGTGACATTCCAGACCACGAGTACCCCAGTCCAACAATCTACGACAGGTCATACTCAGGCCGCCAGGGTCCCAAGATAGTTCACTCCAATCCCCATACCACTCAGTCAGGTCTTTGCTCGGTTGAGGGCAGACAACTTGATTAGCTTCGAGATCCCCAACGACCGGTACAAGCCCAAGAACTTCGACTCAAGCCTCAAGTGTGACTACCATATGGGTCAAGAGGGGCATTCTACAGATAGGTGCTGGAGGCTCCAGCACAAGATCCAAGACTTAATTGATGCAGGAATCATATAGCTGGATTTTGTGAACGCCCCAGCACCCAATGTCAACACTAACCCACTGCCCAATCACAAGCCCACCATTAATGTGATCACATCTGAGGAGTCAAATCCCAAAGAAGCCCCTAAGCAGAATACGACGGAGCAATAGAAGAAGCAACCCCATCAAGCTCCAGAAGAAGCACCAAAGGCACACATTAAGAGAAGGTGGTTAGCCGGAGACCCAACGGTCGGCACTTTGGGAGAATCACACGGGAGGTTTTAATATTTGGTAAACTATTCTTACACCCCGACTGAGTATGGGCCGCCTAGTGGATGGGGGCCGGAATTTGAGAAGGAAGACAACCCGTCAAAGGAAGAGGGGAAGACTATAAACATGATCAATTCTCATTAGAAGCCCAGGGTTATACAGTGCTATGAGGGACAACCAGCTGAGATACAAATCCCAAGGAAAAGATATGTATTCAATGTCCCGATACCGGCAGAAAGTTACAAGGCTGCACCATTCGACTATCGGGCCCTCGAACAAGAGCAACCTCCTATGGTGGGAGGAATCACCCGCTCTGGGAGAATATACGATCTAAAGTATAAAGCCCTGACTGAAGAGCCCAACGTGGAGAAAGGAGAGGAAGAGGAAGAGGGACTCGCTGCGTTCACAAAGATGGTCAAGGCGAGTGAATAGAAGATAATGGAACAACTAAATAAAGTTCCAGCATAGATATCACTCATGGGCCTTCTCACAGCATCCGAGCCCCACAGGGAAGCACTCTTTAAAGTGCTCAAAAAGATTCAGGTCCTAGACGGCATCGCTACAGACAAGATAAGTCACGTGGCGGACTCTATTTTTGCAATGGACCAGATATCTTTCTCTTCGGAAGAGCTAGGAGAAGAGAGAGACCAACATACCAAACCACTGTTCATAGTGGTCAGGTGCAATGACACCATTGTCTCCCAGGTACTCATCGACAATGGATCGTCCCTCAACGTTTGCCTATTGGCAACTCTCGACTTATTGGGGGTCGATCCAAGCAACATAAAGCCTAGCTCAACGGTGGTTAGAGCTTTTGATAGGTCAAAAAGAGATATAATAGGGGAGATGAACCTACCAGTGGAAATTGGTCCACAAGTATTCCACATCTCTTTCCAGGTCCTCGACATCCCAAGATCTTTCAACCTGCTTTTGGGACGACCCTGGATACATGCCACTGGAGCCATCCCCTCTAGTCTCCACCAAAGGGTCAAATTCATTGCAAACAGGCTGATAGTCACTGTACTGGGCGAGCAGGATTACACCATATACAAAGAGACTGCCATACCATATATTGGGGAAGAAGGTTCAAAAGACTTGGGACTACAAATTTTCAAAGAAGTGAACGTGGTGACCAGCAAGGAGGGCCATCAATTTAAAGAGGGGCAGCAAGGGACGTTTGGACTAGGGTACGTTCCTATAGCCGAAGAAGAAGTGCAAGAAAGAGGTGTCAAAGGCAGAATGAAGGGGAAGCCGATCAACACCTAGAAGTTCATCCCACCTCTCCAAAAATCTTTCCGAAAGGCGAATATCATTCAAGAGCTTTGGATAAGCAAAGGTGACGCTAGCAAAGGGAAACCAACCCCCTGCACGTCCAACCAGCATCCGGCTCTAAACAATTGGTTTTGTTATCCTATCAATAACTCTAGGTTAGCTCAAAAGTAGAGAAAAATTATTGAACAGATTTTATTGAGACCCTTTATCAAATTCAATTACAGTTTGTTTTTCTTCTTATATATATGCTTTCATTTTTACTCTACTCAGATCTCCTACCATCGAACATCAGGGATATTTCGCGTAGGTAGAAAGTAAAAACGTTGATATCGTTTCCAACGCTGCTGGGTCAGTTGTTGAAGGCGATATCCTAGACCACGAAATAATACAAGAAAATTGGCAAAAGCATGAACAAAGCGGAATTTCGATCGACGAGCCAGTGGAGACAGTAAATCTAGGAAGCATGGAAAATCCTAAGAACCTCAAAATCGAGACCAGTTTGAGCGCCGAGCAAAAATGTGAGATAATCGAGCTATTAACAGAATATGCAGATGTGTTCGCCTGGTCATATGGTGACATGTCAGGGCTAGACCAATCAATAGTGGTTCATAGGCATCCCACAAGGGAAGATGTCAAACCCAAAAAACAAAAACTGAGAAGATTTAGGCCTGACATCTTACTAAAGATTAAGGAAGAGGTCAAGAAACTACTAGAAGTAGGGTTCATCAAAGTGTCTGATTACCCAGAATGGGTAGCAAATATAGTCCCCGTTATGAAAAAGAATGGAAAAGTACGTGTATGCATAGACTTTTGGGACTTAAACCAAGCCACACCAAAGGATAACTTCCCCCTACCTCACATTGATGTTCTAGTAGACAACACTGCGGGAAACCATCTCTTCTCATTCATGGATGGTTTCTCAGGATATATTCAAATAAAAATGGCTGAAGAAGATAAAACCAAAACGACTTTCATCACAACATAGGGAACTTTCTGTTACAAAGTCATGCCCTTCGGTTTGAAAAACGCCAGGGCAACGTATTAGAGAGCCATAGTCACAATACTTCATGACATAATGCATCGAGAGGTTGAAGTATATGTCGACGACATGATAGCCAAATCTAAAGAAGGAGAAAGCCATATAGATATCCTGAGGAAATTGTTTAAACGACTGAGAAAATTCCAGCTCAAGTTAAACCCAGAGAAATGTACTTTCGGGGTCACAATAAGGAAATTGTTAGGGTTTGTTATAAGCCAGGAAGGCATTAAAATTGACCCTGACAAGGTAAAGTCTATATTGGAATTACCTTCCCCACGCTCCGTTAAAGAAGTAAGAAGCTTGCTGGGAAGATTAAATTATATAGCTTGTTTTATCTCATAACTCACTGACAAATGCCGGCCACTATTCCGTCTATTGAAGAAGAACGCCACAATAGAATGGGACGACGAATGCGAAGAAGCATTCAGGACAATCAAAGACTACCTTATAAAACCTCCGGTCTTTATAGTCCCGAAACAAGGAAAGCCCTTATTATTATACCTCACTATACTCCCTGAATCCATAGGATGTGTGCTGGGACAGAAAGATGACGAGGGAAGAGAGCGTTCCATATATTATCTGAGCAAGAAGTTCACAGATGGGGAATAGAGGTACTCAGAGGTGGAGAAGACTTGTTGTGCTCTAATTTGGGTCATGCATCGACTAAGGCAATACACCCTTTACTACCATATTAAGCTGCTGACAAGACATGATCCCTTGAAATACTTGGCAGAGAAACCAGCTTTGATAGGGAGAATCTCTAAATGGCAAATGCTCCTATTCGAGTTTGACATTACATACATAAATCAAAACTCGATGAAAGGGCAAGCCTTAGCCGACCAATTGGCGGAATACCCTATCGAGACAGATTCACAAGAACTACAGGCCTAATTTCCAAACGAAAATATATTGACAGTGGAAGATATGCCGGTAGAAGACTTTGGGATAGAGAAAAACCCGAAATAGAAACTATTTTTCGATGAAGCCGCCAACGTATTCGGTTGTGGGGTTGGGGCAGTATTGATATCCCCAGATGGCACTCAATTCCCTGCAGCGACAAGACTTACATTTTCCTATACCAATAATATCGCAGAATATGAAGCATGTATTCTTGGCCTCAAAATGGCCTGTCAAATGGAAATTCGCGAATTAGAAGTATATGGGGATTCGTCGCTCATCATACTACAGACAAGAGGGGAATACAAGACTAAAGACCCTAAACTGGTATCGTATCATCGACACTTGACAGAGCTAATTGAAGAATTCGAGGCAATCACTTTCACATATATCCCGAGAACTCATAATCAGTTTGCAGATGCACTAGCTACACTAGCATCCATGATCCAAATAACAGGGGGAGCCGAAGTTCAACCGATGAAAATAGACATCGAAAGTCGGCCCGCCTACTGTTTAACCATTGAAAAAATACAAGATAACAAGCCCTGGTATCACGACATCAAGACCTTCCTCCAAGAAGGTAAATACCCTGAAATGGATAGCAAGAATGACCAAAGAACACTCAGAAGGTTAGCGAGCCATTTCCTATTAAGTGGGTCTATACATTACAAGAGATCATCTGATACCACCTTATTGAGATGTGTGGACAAAAATGAAGCATACGAACTGATGAAGGAGGTACATGAAGGAGTATGTGGACCTCATATGAATGGCTATATGTTAGCTCGAAAAATCATGAGGTTAGGATACTATTGGTTAACCATGGAATCGGATTACATAAAATATGTTAAGCACTGTCATCTGTGTCAAGTCTACGTAAACCAGATAAATGCTCCGCCCAACGAGATACACCTGTTATCAGCACCATGGCCTTTCTCCATGTGGGGAATCGACATAATTGGCCCAATCACTCCAACAACGTCTAATGGCCACAGGTTTATACTGGTAGCGATTGGTTACTTCACCAAATGGGTAGAAGCGTCATCATATACCAATGTCACAAAAGGGGTAATAGTCCACTTCTTAAAAAGGGACATAATAGCCCGATATAGAATTCCTGAGTCTATCATCACCGACAACGGTACCAATCTCAACAATAAATCGATGATAGGTTTATGTCAACAGTTCCACATAAACCACAGAAATTCAACTCCCTACCGACCTCAGATGAATGGGGCAGTAGAAGCAGCTAACAAGAATATCAAGAAGATCATCGAGAAAATGACAACAACTTACAAAGATTGGCATGAAATGTTGCCATTTACTCTCATGGCTTATAGGACTTCAATAAGAACATCCACTGGAGCTACCCTTTACTCATTGGTGTATGGTATAGAAGCAATGCTACCAGTTGAAGTCGAAATACCATCATTCAGAATCTTGTCAGAAAGTCAGCTAACTGAATCAGATTGGGTAAAGAAGAGGCTTGATCAGCTAAATCTGATTGATGAAAAAAGACTTACCGCACTATGTCATGGCCAGTGTTACTAACAGAGGATGGCCCGAGCATTTAATAAGAAAATGAGGCCCCAATACTTCAAATAAGGGGATCTGGTGCTAAGGAAGGTTCTCCCAAATGCCCAAGACCCCAGAGGAAAATTCACCCCAAACTATGAAGGCCCCTATGTGGTGAAAAAGGTTCTGTCAGGAGGTGCTCTGATACTGACTCAAATGGATGGTCCGGAATTGAGAGATCCCATTAACACAGATGTTGTAAAGATGTACTATCCTTAGGTAAGGGAATTGAAATTTTGCCAATGTTTATGAGAGCCAATGTTCGATATAAATTTCGTTGAGTCGAGTTTTTACTTTTTGCAAGCAAAGTTAATATCCTTAAATGGTCAATAATCTAAATCAATTCGCATCACAACAAATACTCCTAAACACATTACCCACCACTTCGCCAATGAAAGATAAACACTAAAATGATAATGAATCTCAATGTATTTGGTAATATAATTCTATCTACTTACGAGCATTAGAACTTAGCGCATTATTAGGATAACATTACCGTCAAAAGAGCCATGTGCACGAAGAAAGGGAGTACATCAAGATTTTCGACCCCGGGTCAAGATAAGAAGAAGTGAAGCACCAGCAAACCAGCATGAAGGTTCGGTTGTTTGGTTGCTATCCACGATAAATTGGCAAGCATATTAAAATAAATAACTATCATCATATCATGAAAGGCATCACATCATTTAGCTCAGTCAATAGAAAGCCTATTCAGAAGCATAAGATGAGTCAACCCGTAGTGGGGCACTTGTCTAAACATTCCCTTTAATAAGGTAATCAACTCAAAAAAGGGGCACTTCCCTAGATCTCTTCTAAGGCCAGCCTATAAAGGCACCTTTCTAGATATCATTTTTATCTTAGGTTAGTAAGCCCAAGAGGGGCGCTTTCCTAAGTCTGTTCTCTTAAGGTTAGCCCATAGGGGGCACTTTTTGAGACAATTCTATCATAGGTTAATCAGCTCATAGAAGGCACTTTCCTAAAACATCTGTTCTCAAGGTTAGCCCATAGGGGGCACTTTTTGAGACATTCTATCATAGGTTAGTCAGCTCATAGGGGGCACCTTCCTAAAACATCTGTTCTCAAGGTCAGCTCATAGGAGGCACTTTTTGAGACAATTCTATCATAGGTTAGTCAGCCCATAGGGGGCACTTTCCTAAAACATCTGTTCTCAAGGTCAGCCCATAAGGGGCACTTTTTGAGACATTCTATCATAGGTTAGTCAGCCCATAGGGGGCACTTTCCTAAGTCTGTTCTCTTAAGGTTAGCCAATAGGGGGCACCTTTTTGAGATATCATTTCTATCATAGGTTAGTCAGCCCATAGGGGGCACTTTCCTAAAAATCTGTTCTCAAGGTCAGCCCATAGGGGGCACTTTTTGAGACAATTCTATCATAAGTTAGTCAGCCCATAGGGGGCACTTTCCTAAAACATCTGTTCTCAAGGTCAGCCCATAAGGGGTACTTTTTGAGACATTTTATCATAGGTTAGGCAGCCCATATGGGGCACTTTCCTAAAACATCTATTCTCAAGGTCAGCCTATAGGGGGCACTTTTTGAAACAATTCTATCATAGGTTAGTCGGCCCATAGGGGGCACTTTCCTAAAAATCTGTTCTCAAGGTCAACCCATAGGGGGCACTTTTTGAGACGTTTCTATCATAGGTTAGTCAGCCCATAGGTGGCACTTTCCTAAAAATTTGTTCTCAAGGTCAGCCTATAGGGGGCACTTTCCTAAAAATCTGTTCTCAAGGTCAGCCTATAGGGGGCACTTTTTGAGGCAGTTTATCATAGGTTAGTCAGCCCATGGGGGGCACTTTTCTAAAAATCTTATCTCAAGGTCAGCTCATAGGAGGCACCTTTTGAGGCATTTTATCAAAGGTTAGTCAGCCCATGATGGGCACTTTCCTAGACTCTCCCGATTAGTCAGCTCATAGGAGCACTTTTCGGAGGTATTTTTCCAAACAGTTGCTAGTCTAACCAGACGCTTCTATTGACAGGTAGCCAGCTCATAAGGGCGCTTCCTAAGATAATTTTCTTTCCAAGGTTGCTAGTCTGATAAGACGCTTCCTATCATCATTTCTTTTGCACTCTTAAACAATGCTTGAGATATTTCCTATCACCAACTAGTCAGCCCTTAAAGCACTTTTTGGGGAGGGAACATTACTCTAAGTTGTTAGGACCATCTTAAATCGTGGGATTATTAGCTCTTGGAGCATTTTCCTACAAAAAAAAAAAATCTAGGTAACCAGCCAAACCAAGGCATTATCTATTTAAGAGGCCAAAAATGGCGTCTTTCTTGTCTTTGTAGTTAAGTTTTTCAAACTTTACTATAAAGAGGGGCAGCTGTAAACACCCCATTTTTGCCCTAGGAATGAATAATAATTAATAATAATCAATTTTCAATTTTTTCCAATTTTTTCCTAATTTAGCAAAAAATAAATAAATAGAAAAACACATCAATTTTGAAAAATGATTTCAGAAATGACAATAATAAGGAATAAATAATTTTTACAAATTTTGAAATTTCAAAAAATACAAAAAATAAAAAAATCGCATTGCATATATGCAATTTGCAAAATAAACAAAATCAGGAAAATGGGATAGCTCAGTTGGTCCGAGCCGTAGCTAAGTGGGTGCGTTCGGGTGCGAGGTCGCGGGTTCGAAATGCGGGGGAAGCAGTTTCCGAGTTTTGTGTTTTTCATTTACCTAGGACACGTGGCAGTATCTGATTGGCTAGAGGGAACGCACGCGCCGGGAGCATGATCGTCTTCAACCTCGGTCCGAGATCGCCGACGAAGGAAAAAATTTGAATTTCGGTCGTTTCGATTCGATTTTTTGCACAAATTCAACAGATCTTCAACATAATTGAGATAAACATCATCCAGTTGGAATCAAATCTCAACAAATCGAAGGATTTACATGAATCGGAGTTGGTTCATTTAACCGTTGATCCGATTTGCTTCGATCAGTGGAAATCCGAGCTTATCCAGCTCGATTTCGAATGCCTATAAATAGAGGATGAAGTGAGGAAGCCAAAGGACAAATCACAAGCGAGAGAAAGTGAGAGAAAAGAGAGAATCGGAGATCACCGGAGGAAATCAAAGCCGCGATCGTCGATCGAAGCTGAGCAACCACCAGGAGGCGTTTTTGGAGCAAACCACCGCCACCATTGGATTCACCACCCTCGATAACCTAGGATTCGACACCTCACCCGCTGTAAAAGGCCGCCGGAACGCCGTCAACGAGCACTCCCCGCCGCCGTGTCCGACCGATCCGACCTGACCCGCTTATACCCGATTTGACCCGACCAGCGCACCGACCCAGATCCAGGTAAGTCAGATTTTTCGGATTTTTTCCATTTTATTTATTCCGAATTGATTTATTTATTTATTAATTTGTTGGTTATTTAATTATTTATGTTTTATTTTATATTTCCATAAATATTAAAATGTTAGAAATTAGATTTTTTAGGATTTAATAATGTAAAAAATAATAATAATAGTGTAGAAAAATAATAATAAAACTTTAGATTTTAAAATAGGATAGATAATAACTTAGGATAAAATTTTTAACAAAAATTCACAAAAATAAAAAAAAAATCATAAAATAATATAAAATAATAATAATAATAATAATAAAAACTATAAAAATCATGAAAACTCAGAAAAATTATAAAAATTGTAGAAGAATAAGGAAAAATCATAAAAATCATAAAAAATCATAAAAATCATAAAAATTACAAAAAATAACAAAAAATTAATAAAAAATTCAAAAATTATAAAAATGAGTTTTAGCACATAGAAAAATCATTTTCTTCAAATAAATCCAAAATTGATGTTTTTCCCTAAAAATCATTTTCAAAAATCAAATTAAAGCTTAGGCTTAGATTTTTTAGAAAAATCCCAAAAAATGGTAAGAACATAAATCAAAAGAGATTTCAAAATTAAAATTCACAAACACACTTAAAGTTTTCAAGAAAAGTGAACTACGGCTTGTTTGATCCTGAATAGCAGGTACGTAGGCACCCATTTGGGGTAACCCATAAAATGAATAAAAAATCATTTTCTTGAAATAATTCAAAAACACAATAAAAGCAACAGAAACAAAAGAAAAAACATTTCTAGATAGAGACAATTTTAGGAGATTAGGTGGTAACCGTAAGGTTTTAATAGGTTAGCCTCCGAACTTAGAAACTCTGGTTTTCCTTTTTCCTCTTTTCACAAAAAACAAAAAGAGGAAATCACGACGACTAGTGATCCAAATTGAGACTAATCTGCTCCTTTAGTCTTAATTCAATCTTTCCCAACAAGAGTTGGATGGAGACTCCAAAATTAAACGAAGTTCCTAACTCAAGTCGAGGATCTATATTAGATGGGCATAGGGTCTAGTCTAAATCGGATTAGGAATGGGAAATCAAAAATTAGACTCAACACTTCGATTCTCTCTTTTCTCTCACTTTCTCTCGCTTTTGATCTGTGATCTGGCTTCCTCACTTCCTCCTCTATTTATAGGCATTCGAAAATGAGCTGGATAAGCTCGGATTTCCACCAATCGAGGCAAATCGGATTTGCGGTTAAATGAACCAACTCCGATTCGTGTAAATCCTTCGATTTGTTGAGATTTGATTCCAATTGGATGATGTTTATCTCAATTCTATTGAAGATCTGTTGGATTTGTGCAAAAAATCGAATCGAAACGGCCGAAATTCGAATTTTTCCCTTCGCCGGCGATCTTGGACCGAGGTTGAAGACAATCACGCGCCCGGCGCGTGCGTTTTCTCCAGCCAATCATATGTTGCCACGTGTCCTGGGTAAATGAAAAATTTGCAAAACGCGGAAACTGCTCCCCCCGCGTTTCGAACCCCTGACCTCGCACCCACACGCACCTGCTTGACCACGACTCAGACCAGCTGAGCTAGCCCATTTTCCTGATTTTGTTTATTTCGCAAATTGCATATATGCAATGCGATTTTTATATTTTTTTGTATTTTTTGAAATTTCAAAATTTTGTAAAAATTATTTATTCCTTATTATTGCCATTTCTGAAATCATTTTTCAAAATTGATGTGTTTTCCTATTTATTTTTATTTTTATTTTTTTTAATATTTATATTATTTTTGCTAAATTAGAGAAAAATTGGAAAAAAATTGAAAATTGATTATTATTGATTCTTAGGGCAAAAATGGGGTGTTTACATTATGTTACATAATATATGTGTTATTCTTGTCATGGTATACGTATGTGTTTGTAGGTGTGCATAGAGCTGGGCATTAGTTCACCCCTCGTAGGACCTTTTTTTTTAGTCACAAGTGCTATAGGAGAAATTGTAGGATATGATAAGACCTTAGTAGAGACAAATTAAGATCAAAATAATGAGAAGAATGTAATATATCTACTATGAAGATTTATAGTTATAATAAGGAAGAATGTATGTTGATTCACTTATTAATTTACTTTGAGAAATTATGGTGTAGTTGAATGTTTCAAGCTTTTATTGTCATAATTAAGGAAACTGGTAATATTGAGGATAGAAAGTCCTATTAATCTCTTGTATGTGGGAGATGACTTTTAATCATTATCATGAGTATGTAGATGTAAGTATTGGAGATTTGTAATGTTTGAGCCTTTACATTTCTTCTTCTAATGAGGACACATGATGGCCCATAACACTACTGAGTTGTAAGGTGTTATAATTTAGGTGGTATTAGAGCCTAGATTTGATGATCTTTAGAACTAGGTGAAAATCAATAGAAATAAGCTTCAATTAATAGATTGTAAGTTGTGCTCTTTAAATGAATTAGGCAATGAATATGTAAGATGATGATACACAATGAGAGTGGTTAGAAAAAGTGAATAATATTATTGATTAATGAACCCTTTCAATAATATGTAAAATGTCAATGTAAATATTCTATACTTTGAGGAATGTATATATATTCTTATATCGTTCCTCACTATGGTATTTCATTTTGTAGAATTCCTAAGAGAATCTTGGGGCCAGAATCATCCTCAAGAGTTGGGGGTGATGCCCTTGATAATAGGATACCACCTAGAACTCCTCAATATGGACAATGAGGAAATGAAGTTAATGCTGCGCAAATGTTGAAGGTCATCAATACTCTAGCAGGAGCGGTGGCACGGCAGCAATAAAAAATACAAGAGATGCAAGTGACGAATATGAGATAGGTACAGATGATAGGGGAAATTAGAGAGAGGGAGAGACTAGCTAGGGAAGTAGGTATGGACTGTTTTGTCATAATGGTCAAGGGTTTCAAGCTTAGGGGTGACGATCCACTTGATGCTAAGTAGTGGGTTAATGAGCTAGAGAAGACTTTTGAAACCTTGGGAAAACCTAAAGACAAGAAAGTAAAATGGGAGTAATTACATGAGGCAGGTTTAAGGAGATGCTGTATGAGCAGTATTTCCTGAGCACCATTAGAGAAAGGATGCATGTAGTATATTATAGCTACTATCAAGGGAAAAGATTCATAGATGACTATCAGACAAAGCTCAATTGTCTGGTGAAATTCATGCCACTCGCCTTCAAAGCTGATGAGAAGTCAACGTTTTATCGATTTGTGTTAGGATTGGAACTTACTCTATAGTATGAAGTGGTTACCTTTCAACCAAAAACTTTCTTTGAAGTTGTGAACAAGGCTAAACTTCTAGAACAAAGTCACAAGAGGCTAGATGAGATGAGAAATCTGGGAACTAGAATGATACTGGAGAAAAGACCTACTTAGGGTGTAATGATTTATGAGCAGGGTAAGAAACCCCAGACAGTGCAGACCAAACTTGTGGTCATTATAGTACCCTTCTTTCAAGCTAGGATCTCATACATGAGTCAAGGTAACAGATGTGGAAGATACTATGGGCTACATAAGCTAAATGATTGCAAATGGCTAGAAGGTTCTTGTTTTTCATGTGGGAAAATAAGATATAGTAGCAAGACTTATTGGGAGAGATCAATACCCTTGACATTCTGGGAGAGATCAATACCCTTGACATTCTACTTTTCGTGCAAACAAATGGGCCATAAGATTGTGAACTACCCAGATAATAGAAGACAGAATGTGGAACTAACACCCACAGGAAGAAATTAAGTCGGAAATAATAATGGTAGACTTTAACAAGTAGGACCAGGGGAAAGAGCGCTAACAAAAGTGTTTGCACCACAAAGATTGGACACTCCAAATTAAGGATGGGCAAAAAAAAAAAAAAAAAAACTGACCAAATTGAACAAATTTGCAAACCAAACCAAACTGAACCAATATATATATATATATTTGCAATTTGGTTTGGAAATTTTCTAATTTGAACTAAACCAAAAATTTATGGTTGGTTTGGAGAGTTAATCCAAAGCAAGTTATAAAACCAAAGCAAACCATTTTGAAAAGAATATAATAATAATTTACTTATAACTGAAAAAAATATTTTATTGTAATATAACATTTAAAAAAAAATAGTTTACCTTTATTGAAAAATATTTGTACTTAAATTTTATAACCATAATTTAATAAATATGTATATGGGTTAAATTAATTTTTATCTTATATGCTAGTATGATAAATAAATTAGTTATATTAAACATTTTAAATTTTTTAATTAATTGAATATTGACTTTTTCAATCTTTTATGTGATATCAATACATGTTATTATTAAATAAATTCAATACTTGTTATATGAAATTATATGTTAAGCAAATATACTTTTTTAAAAAACAAAATATGGTTTAATTTGTAAATCAAATTGAAATTTTATGATTTGGAAAAAATACAAAACTGAACCATATGGTTCAATTTGAAGCAATGAAAAACCAAACCTCATTTTTATGGTTTGGTTTGGTTCAAAGGAAAAACCAAGCCAATCCATTTATGTTATTAGTAAACTATACTAAAGTGTATGTTTTATTGAATACTGGTGTATCACATTCATGTGTAACTGATGCATTTAAAATTAGACATGACATGATATATGTTCTAAGATGTTGGCTACTATATTGAATTTGAGTACACCTATGGGTGTGGATAGAAGACTGAATAAAATATGTAGAAAAGTTTGTATAGAAGTGCAGGGGAGAGTATTGTTTGCAGATTTTCTAGTGTTAAATATGACTAATTTTGATTGTAATTCTAGAAATGAATTGGTTAATCAAACATCATGCAACAATAAATTACATAATATGACCATCCATTTCAATACACTAGAAGAATAATTTAATTTCCAATTAGTGGCATATAAGCTAACAGGGTTGCCAACATATGAAATGTGGGGGAAAAAGGACGACGACTTCAAGAGTAGTTAAGGCTAAAACAATGATGAAAATTGATAGAGTAAAAGTAGTAAAGGAGTTTACGGGAGTATTTTCAAATGATTTACCAGGTTTACCCCTAATAAGGGAAATTGAGTTCAGCATAGACATAGTGCCTAGTATGGCTCCCATATCAAAAGCCTTGTACTATATGGTACTTGCATAATTGAAGGAGTTAAAAGATCATATACAAGATTTGTTGGACAAGAAGTTCATCAAATCAAGTGTCTTTCCTTAAGGTGCACATGTATTATTTATAAAGAAGAAAGACAACAATATGCGGTTATACATAGATTACCAGGAGTTAAATAGGATTACAATTAAAAATAAGTACCATTTACTGAGAATTGATGACTTATTTGATCAGTTGCAAGGGTCTCAAGTTTTCTCAAAAATAGACTTGAGATTCAAGTACTATCTGCTGAGAATTAAGGAGAAAGACCACATTTAAAACTAGGTATAGGCATTATGAGTTCCAACTAATGTCATTTAGACTTATAAATACACTGGTAGCCTTCATGTATTTAATGAACTGGATATTCAAGGAATACTTAGATAAGTTTGTCATCGTATTCAGATATGACATTCTAATATACTCCAAAAGTATGGAAGATCATGAGCAGCACTTAAGGATAGTGTTGAGCAGACTCCAAGCAAAGAAGTTGTACACTAAATTTAAGAAATGTGAATTCTAGCTGAAGCAAGTCACATTTTTAGGACATGTGATCAATAAAAATAGGTTAGCTATAGATCTTGAGAAAATCAAAGCTATTAGTGAATGGTCGAAGTCGAAGACCGTAATAGAAATTACAAGTTTTAGGGGTTAGTAGGGTACTACAAAATGTTTGTAGAATGATTCTCTAAACTAGCAACCCATTTAACAAAGTTAACTTAAAAGGGGGTGAAGTTTATATGAGATAACTGATGTAAAATAAGCTTCATAACACTAAAAAAAAGATTAACTTATACTCCAGTACTTACACTACTAGTCAATAGTGAAGAATTTGTGGTATATAATGATGCATTTATTTAAGGGTTTGGGTGTGTATTTATGCAGAATGATAGGGTAATTGCATATGCATTTAGACAATTGAAGCTTTATGAGAAGAATTACTTGACACATGATCTGGACTTAGTAGTTGTGGTATTTGCACTCAAATTGTAGAGACACTACTTGTATCGGGAGAAGTGCAAAATATTCATAGATTACAAAAGCCTCAAGTACCTCTTTACCTAGAAGGAGCTAAATATGAGGGAACTAATAAAGGACAACGATGTAGACATTTAGTACCATCCCAAAAAAGCAAATGTAGTTGTTAATGCACTCAATAAAAAGAAGCATGGTAATATGGAAACTTTGATCACAACTCAGAAGAAAATATTGAAAGATATGCAGAAATTAGATCTGGAAATTATGACTCAAGAAATTGGAACTAGACTTACTAGCTTATGAGTACAACTAATACTAATAAATAGAATAAAAGCTACACAAACTAATGATTTGGGAATATAGAAAATAAAGAAAAGAATGGAAGAAGGAAGCGTTGTAGAATTTAATGAAGATGAAGAGGGGATGTCGAGGTATAGTCATAGGTTATGTGTGTCAAGTGTAGATGAACTAAAGACTGAAATACTGAAGGAGGCACATTATTCTAAGTACTCTATTTACCTTGGGAGTACCAATATATATAAGAATCTAAAGAGCTATTACTGGTGGAAGAATATGAAGAGAGAAATTGCTGATTATGTGTCGAAGTGTTTGACATGCCAATAGATAAAGATAGAACATCAAAGACCTGCTGGCATGTTACAGTCTCTATCAATACCAGAGTGAAAGTGGAAACGTGTGACCATGGATTTCGTCACAATATTACCTAGATTTGCGACTAAGTTAGACACGATATGGGTAATTGTAGATCGACTTACAAAATCTTCTCACTTTATATCTATAGGCACTGGGTATAAGCTTGAGAAACTGTCACAAATCTACATCAAAGAGATTTTGAGGTTGCATGGGGTATTAGTCTCCATAATGTCAAACAGGGATACTAGATTTGTGGAGAGATTCTAGAACAGTTTATATAAGGCAATGGGAACAAAGTTACAATTTAATATGGCTTTTTACCCATAAATGGATGGTTAGTCCGAGTGAACTATTCAAATATTTGAGGACATGTTGAGGGCATGTACAATAGATTTTTGTGGAAACTAGGATGAACACTTGCCCTTAATAGATTTCTCCTACAACAATAGTTATCAAGCTACTATCAAAATGATACCATATAAAGCATTATATGGAAGAAAGTGTCGATTGCCTTTGCATTGGGATGAGGTAGGTGAGAAATAGGTGTTAGGACCTGATCTAGTACAAGATGCAATGGATAAAGTGAAGTTGATCAGGTAGAGAATGCAATCTGCTCAAAGCCATCATGAGTCATATGTAGGTAAGATGAGACACTCATTGGAGTTTCTAGTGATAGATCATGTGTTACTAAAAATTTTACCTACAAAGAGAGTGATAAGGTTTGGACTAAGGGAAAAATTAAACCCTTGATTTGTGAGACCCTTTGAAATTCTTAAGAGAATTGAACCAGTGAGATAAAAACTAACATTGCCACCAAGTTTGGCTGAGGTACACAATATATTTCACATTTCTATACTAAGAAAATATATACCAAATCTAGACTTGATTACTGCAATAGAACTTCTGCAAGTATGTTAAAGTGTAGTAGAGTAACCAAATAAAGAGAGAAGTAACTTGGGAGTTAGAAGAATAGATGAAGAGAAAATACCTAGAGCTCTTCCATAATCTAGGTAATTTTTTAGGAAAAATTTTTTTTGTAAAGGAGGGAGAATGTAAATACTCGAATTAATAAATGTTTAGTTATATATATATGTATAGGTGTATGTAATAATATTTTATAAAAAGAAAATTAATCTAAGTTTATGTTGGTAATTAGTTTAAGATACTGGGGGCAAAATGGTCATTGCATAGCTTAGGTAAATAAACTCTTTTAACATAGGGTTAACTCTTTTTTTCCATTTGCTATAAAATCTTATTTGCACTCCAGAGAAGCCCTCTTAGAACCTATAGGATAACCTAAGGGAAATTAAACAAGAGAACATTAAAAACGATTCAATTACAATAAGGTAAGAATTTAAATTAATGAATACATGCATATGGTTGTGGATGTATAACTCGAAAATGGCTTGATGATGTATAATTAGGATCTAAGTCAGAGTGAGATGAAACGTGCATAGGAACAGACAATCCAAGAAGCTAGAACATGATTCAGAATAAGTACCAAAACCTATTATAATATGATAGGATTCATACAATTTTAGGTCAATTAACTATATTTATTTAGAAAATTAAGTTAAGATTAGAAAGAACGAGGAATTTTGAATTAGAAAAGAGAGTTCATAGTGAATAGTAAAATACATGACCTCTCAACATAGTTATGTCATACCCTATGTTAAAACCCAAGTCATATAGAAAGGTACACAACTTTCCAACATGGTCGTGTATTGTCCCATGTCAAACCTAGTACATATAGAAAAATATACGGCATCTCAATACGGTTGTGTCATGTTCCATGTTGAACCCGGACTATATAGAAAGATACACAACCTTCTAACATAGCCCTGTCTCTTCTCGTGTCAAAACATAAAACAAACATAAATGTATACGGCCTTTGGCATAGCCATGTACTACCTTATGTTCACTGATACGGTTGTGTTAAGTTGAAAAGCGTCCATTTCATTTTAATGTATAGAGATACAATTCTAAGAGTATGTAATTTGAATCATGTATAAGTTTGGAGGATTTGTGAAGCTATAGAAGTGTAAGGAAAATCAAAACTTGTAATCTAGGTACGTGTATATCTTGTGTGTTGTTTATGTTTGTTAAGTTAAATATTGTGTGTGGATTAAATATTATTATAATTGAACTTGATTGTGTGCATATGCGTTTGTGAATGCTAGGTCTAAGAAATCGAGTGTAGGTTAGTGCTCTCAAGTTGACACCCCGATAATAGGTATATGACATTGTCCTTAGTGGAGTCATGTACTGAAATGATTTAGGTAGTATGTGGAACAATGTTGTGAAATGACTCATGTCTGTGGAAGGATGAATGTAAGAACTTATGTTTCTGAAAGGATATTGTGAAATAACTTATGGACTCATGGATAGTAGGGAGTACTCACTATCTTATATATATATATATATATATTATGCATAAAATAGAACCATAGACAAAGGAGAGTACTCTTTATCATATATATATGTATATATATTGTTTGTGGAAAGATTGTGTGGTTAAGTGTAAGGATATATGATGATTCTAATGATGTGATTTTATGTTGGCTAAATGATGTGAAAGATAAGAAATTTATGTACGAATATTGTGTTGCATTATGTATGTGTTATTTTTGTCATGGCATGTGTATGTGTTTATAGGTATGCATAGTACTAAGTACTAGCTCACCCCTCACGAGACCTTTTTTTTTTTCTTATTTGTGGATGCCAAAGAAGAAATTGTAGGGTATGATGAGATCTTAGTGGAGACAAACCGAGATCAAAGTAATAAGGAGAAGGTAGAATATATCTACTATGAAGATTTGTAGTTAGAATAAGGAAGAATGCATGCTGAATTATTTGTTAATTTGTTTTAAAAAATTATGGTGTAATTGAATGTTTCAAGCTTTCGCTGTAATAATTGAATGGATTAGTGATATTGAGGATAGAAATTCTTGTTAATCTCTTGTATGTGGGAGATGACTTTTAATCATTATCATGAATATGCGAATGTAATTATTGGAGGTTTATAGTCTTTGGGTCTTTGCGTGTCTTCATTTTGTGAGGACACATGGCGAGTTATAACGTTATTAGATTCCAAGGTGTTACAAATAGTATGGAATTTGCACTTGATTCAATTAACTACTTAAGTAATTCAAGTTTGAGCTTGAGTTAACTATTCTCAAATCAAATTTAAATAAATATCAAACTAAATGTGAGTAATTTGATTCATTTGCAATTCCATTCTACAATAAGTCAAAAGAGCTATTTCATTATAATTTAATTAACTAGTTTGGCATGTGTATTACCGACAATAGCACTAAGATAGACCAAGGATAAGGAGTGATAGCCATTCAAAAGAAAGATAAAAAAAAATAAATTATATAGATAAAAAAGCAAAATTTTAAAAGATAATTTTAGTATAATTGACAAACACAATCAATTTTAATCATAATTCAACTTTATTAAAAAATATTTTATATAATTTGGTAATTTTTTTATTCATCATTAAAATATTAATGAAAAAAATTAGTAAGTTTAGCTTTAGATGTGTTATTATATCTTTAAACTTTAATAAATTAATAATATAAAATACTTTTATTCTTTTTTAGTTAAAAAAAAAATGCATTGATGTTACTTTAGTGGTGTTAAGTAAACTTTAATGTGCTTGGTGATGCTTTCACACCAAGTCAAAGATTAGAAATTATTTGCAAACTCTAGATTATTTATCAATCTATTAAAAGGTACTTTAAAAAAAAGTTCAGTGTATACCCATATCTTGTTAATATTTTGTTTGGTTATGATGAAAAATGAAAATGAAAGGCGGTAAAAATGGAGAAAATTGAGTGAAAAACATTTTAATTTTAAAACTAATAAGTGTTTCTCCAAAAAAATAAGAGAACATGGTAAAAATAAATGGAAACTAAATAAAATTATGAAAATACCTTTAAAAACAAAACTAAATAAGTAAAGTTAAGGATATTTTTATATAACAACAATATATTTTCTTTTTTTTAAAAAAAAAATAAAAATAAAAATAAAAATAAATACTATATTTTATTTCATTTTCCTTTCAATTCATTTCCGCTTAGTTAAAATTTTTTGAAGATCCGGTTTAAATGCTCAGGGTTGATTTACCTTTTGCAATTAACTTAATCAAAATATTTCTCCATATGAGTACGGTCTGCAGTCTATAGTCCGCTGATATTAGTAATCATCACATCTCGGTGATGATCACGCTTGTTTTCCTTCTTTTCTCTCTAAACCAACACTAACGTCTCTTCAAACTCGCCAGACCCAAAAACCCCCTTCTGTTCAAAACCCTAACTTTTCCATGCTTGCTAATCAAGATACTCTCTCTTTTAGTTCAGATATATTTGCATGTTACTGTGTTGCACTGTTAGCTTAAAGAAAAAAGCAACACCATTGATCACTGGCTTTTCTTTTACGGTTTAGGGATTGTACGTTTTTGTTCTGTGTTTCGTTGGCTCTACGAATATGGAGGACGCAGATAATGAGTTAAAACTAGTAGAGTTGAAGAAAGAAAGTGTGACTAGGATGTGTGAACAACTCAATAAACAATCAAGTAGTCTTTTTTTATTTTCCTTGCAATGGAAGGAATTGGAGGAACATTTTGATTGTATAAGAAAGAGTATCGAGGATAAGTTTAGTGAGGTTAACGTTTTAGAGAGAGAAGTTGACGAAAGATTGAAGGTAGTTGAGTTGAGAGAGAATAAATTGGGTTGTTTTGAGGAGAAGATTAAGGAATGTGAAGAAGCTGCGGTTAAAATGAAGGAAAAGTTAGGTTTTTTAGAGAAGCGTATTGAGGAGAGGAGTATTGAGTTGGAGGAAAAGGAGAGAAAATTGGTTTTGGCTCGGACTGCGGTGGATGCGTTTAGTTTAGATATTGTTCATAAGGAGAATGAGGCTAGTGAGTTGAGGAAATCGATCGAGGAATGCTCAAGGGTTTTAAGTTTGAGGAGAGGAGAATTAGATTCTGTGTTCGGGACCATGAAGGAGCGGAATGAGGAACTTGGTTTGAAAAAGGATCATTTATCTTTTGTTGAAAGTTTGCTTGAGGATAGATGTAGGGATGTGGATTTGGAGAATAAGAAGTTAATTTCAGTGCAAGACAAGCTTGGGGAGCGTTTGGAGCAGCTTGAGTCAAAGACGGAAAAATTGGCTTTGGTTGAGAGAGCTCTTGAAGAGTGTGAAAGAAATTTTGAGTTGAAAAGGGAGGAATTGTGTTCACTCGAGAATAAAATTGTAAGTTGCTCAAGTGAGCTTCAGAGGAAAGAGGACGAACTTTTTACAGTGAAGAAATCGATTGAAGAATGCACTAAGGATCTTGATTCCAAGGTGTATCATCTTAGTTCAGTCCAAACATTAATAGAGGAAAACAAAGAAGAACTTCAATCTAAGGAGAAGAGATACGAGGAAATGCAGAAGCTCATAAAGGAGTGTGCTGCAGAACTAGAGGAAGGGAGAAGCGGATTGGGGCGGATCAAGTCATCTATAAAGAAGCATTCAGAAGAGCTTGATAAAGACATAAAGAAATTGAGGCGGACCACATCATCTATAAATAAGCATTCAGAAGAAGTCAATTTGAAGGAAGTGAAAGTAGCTAACCTCACAAACGATGTTGAAAAGCACCAAACAGAACTTGGCTTGAAAACAAAAGAGATTGCTTTAGCTCGGGGAACACATGAACAAGTTTTGAAAGACCTTGAGTTAAAAAACAGGGAGTTAGACGCAGTCAAGGAGTCTGTCAAGAGTCATGAAGCTGAGATTGAATTAAAAGAGAAACGTTTAAAGTGTCTTAAGAGTAATATTGAAAAATGTCAGGATGAGCTGAAAGTGAAAGAACAGCAATATGTTTCTATCCTTATATCCATAGACGTGTGCTCTGAAGAGTTTGATGCAATACAGAAGGAACTTGCTGAGGTCAAGGTGTCATTGAGAGAATGCTCTGAAGAACTCGAGTCCAAACAAAAGGAAATCAGGTTGACAGAAGAAAATAGGAGCAAGCAACTCCAAGAACTTGAGCTGAAAGAGAATAACATCCTTGCAATTGAAGCTTCTGTACAGAAACGTTATGAAATCCTTAAGGGAAAAGAGATACAATTGAAAGAGCGGCTTAGAGAATTTGAAGTGCAGAGTAGATGGCTTCTTTCACAGAAGGAATCAATAGAGAAGCATGGAAGAGAAACGGTACTAAGAGAAAAAATTGTTGAACGCAGTCCTAAAGTGAAGGAGGATATAATGGAACATCCCATAGCAGCTGAGGATAGAAAAAGTAAGCAGTTGTTACATGAAAATTTAGAAAGCATGATATGGATTGTAGGGAACTTCTATATTACGATCAAGAATCGTCTGATCCTACTAGATTGGTGCTAGATGCAAACTTTTGTCTTGCCATTATTTTATTTTGCATATCTTGTATTCCGTCTTGTGATTTTGCTGAGCTTGTGTACCACTGTCATCAATTAGTAGGATATATAGATCCTATTTTAATTATGAGAACTTTCAGTGTCTTGGATCTGTTGAAAATACGACAAGCATTGTTTTCCTAAAAGAAATAGAATACAATTGCTTTTGCAGCCCTTATTCTAGCCAGCTGACTGTACTTAACTTTGACAGGATGCATGAGTGCAACTTCCTGGGTACCAGTAAAGACTGAACCTTTGGAAGATTCCCCAGTGTACCATGCAAGTGATCCTTTAGCTATGGATCCTAATTTTCAGGCCTCGATAGGCCAAAGAATGTTGCGATTGTCTCAAATTGTGCTGCCGAATGAAACTCTTACAGATGAAGAAATCCTGGACATGCTACAAACTACTGAAGACCCAGCAAAAGTTGTTTTGGATTTCATAGAAGGGTCTTACAAAAAGCACTCTCAAAGAGAGGTTGCTGGTTTTCAAAATGATGTGGTTAGAACTCACATGATCTTTCTAAAGCAGCTGATGATTGTTGCACCACCAATAACAGAGCAAGTCAGAGAAGGAGCTAGAAAGCTAGCTATAGAATGGAAACTAAGACTGGATGATGCTAATCTGGTGGACCACATGGCAATTTTGAGATTTCTGCATCTTTTGGCTGTATATAAATTGGTTTCTTTGTTTAGGAAAGCTGAAATTCTGAGATTGGTTGAAGCTGTTTCCCTGCGTGAAAAGGCAACTGAGTTATGCCACACCCTTGGTTTCGCAGAAAAGATTACTGGTAAATGTCTACGTACTTGCTCGTGTGTTGTCATTATGCACTTTGGTATATATTGTTTATTTGATTTCTTCTTTGCTTTCCTTTCCATGAGCCTGTAATTAAAGATTGGCACGTGACCCTGTCCACTAAAAGCACCTTTAGCTGTTATCTTTTCAAAATGTAAAAACTTCCTTTTAAAGTTAAAAGATATACAACTTGTAGAATCAACACCCAACCACCATATCATCATCATGCCACCAACCTGTTGCCAGCACCTTGCTACTTCCCCCACTACACCACCCTACCCCTGCACAGACACTTCCCTCATAGTCATTGCACCACCACTACCACCATCAATACCACCGAACAACCATCACTACCACCAAGATGATGGTAGTATTAGTGGTTCGATAGTGGTGGTGGTGGTGGTGGCTATAGTGACAGAGGTGGTGGTAGTGGTGGTGGCAGTGGGGTGTGGGACAAGGGAGGTGTTGTGATGCTGGTCGTACTAAGGTGGTGGTGATATTTTTACCATATAGGGGCATATTGTTAGTCCTATTCTTTTCCCAACTTAGTAGTGCAAATTTGATAACGATGACATTGTTATTCTCTTCTATAAAGATTCATAGGAAGTAGATGATGAAATATGTATTACTTGTCTATTCTAGGTAAGTGTTGTTCCCAAGGAATAGTTTTTCTAATTTCTTGTCTTTTCCATTCATCAAAGTAAGAGGGCAATTACTGAATGTTAATCGTTTGCATGACCTGTCTTATCTGTTTTGGTGTTTTATTTTTATGCTAATGTTTATCAAAATGAGAGAAAACAAGATACAGAAAAGATAAAATGAGAATAAGATATATATTAGACACAAATAAGACAAAAAGATGTTTTTCCAAACGCTTAACTTCATGAGGCACAAATAAGAAACAAACAACACATACACACTGCACAAATAAGACAGAGATAAGCAAGTAAGATATGTTTTAATCAGAAAATAATATTAATTAGGAAATAATGATGTGGTAAATCACTAAAGGTGGTAATAGACAAACTCTCCTAGTGAATAAGGCTTGGGAGGTGGTGGTGTTGGTGCTGCAGCTGTTGTCTATGTGATAAATCTCTTTCAGAACCGCTGGCTGCATTCTGTCCATGCGGTTGATTTTACTTCATCTTATAGATTAATGGTGCAATCCTTATACATCAAATGTAGTTTTGCCTTTTTTGTTTCTGTATTGGAATATTGAGTGTGATTCCAAAGCAGTTCAGATGTAGCTTGAGATCTTATTACGGGTAATCAGGCTTACGGTGACACAATTTTTGTCCATTATTATTATTATTATTATTTTTGGATAAATGTAAGTTTTATTAATCCAAAAGAAATAATTTACATTGCCAAACGGTTAAATAAAATACAACAATGGTACAGATGCAGCAATATAGTACTTTTAGGCAGTACAGACTCTTATCCTATATTAGAGTAACATATGTTCTAATTTGATTTACAATAGAGTTTACAACAAATAGGTTTCCCCTAGGCGTACGTTGTTACACATATGCCATGTACAATATATTAACGCTGGAAGGGCTGCACTCTATGTTTTAATTATCGGGGCCGACGAATCCACTATCGCCTCCAAAACACTTATGGCTCCTTGCCATGTATGAAATGAGGAAGGGCATTGGAAATAGTCACAAACCAAACCCCATATTATCGATGTGTAGTTGCAAGTGAAGAAAAGGTGATCATGGCTTTCCCTACCTTGGTTACAAAGAAAGCATGTTGTAGGCGTTGAGATCCCCCATGAGATCATTCTATCCAGGGTCGCTAGTTTTCCTTGCCAAGCTAGCCAAAGTATAAAGCAGTGTCTCGATAAGGATTTGTTGTTCCATACTACTTTACACCATGGCATTATAGTGTTTGGAGAGCAGAGGAATTCATAGTCACTTCTGATGGTATATTCTCTTGAACTTGAATGCATCCAACTGAGGCGGTTTGGGCGGGAGGCATTCAGACATAGGGAGGTTGGTATATGGATGTTGCTTTAAAACGAAGTAGCTAGTATACTCCATTCATTATCATTCATTAAGGAACAGAGTTTCGTTGTCGGGAGGAATCCCGTGTTGCCCCTCTCTCTGGCACTAAACATTGTATCCAAGGGACCTATCGGGAGCTAATAACCTACCCATAATGATATCTCTAACCCATTGTTGGGTTCCCATTGAAAGCAACTTTGAACCGCAGTCCTTAATTTCAATAACTTCCTCCATGACCATGATAGAGTAGGTGCCTTAGCAGACCAAAAGCTTCTCCCTTTTAGTAGGGTAGCATGTATCCATTTTGGCCATATGCTCTTCAGTCCTTCCTTGCATAAGTGCAAATGTGCTTAATCTGGATAGCCTTATTCTACTGAATTAGGTTCGGGATTCCCAGCCCACCACTCCTCATTGGTTTGCACACATTCTCCCAATGCACTTTGGCCTTGGTATATGTGTTAGGTTGACCGTTCCATAAGAAATTCCTAAGTAGTTGGTCGATTTTTGATATGACAAACTTAGGGAGAATGAACACTGAGGACCAGTATACTTGCATAGAGAATAGGACTGACTTTACTAGTTGAAGCCGACCCACATAAGATAGGTGCTTAGATGTCCAGGAAGTGATGCGTGCTAAGATCTTTTCCAAGAGTGCCTCACAATCCACCTTCCTAAGCTTCGAAAATATGAGCGAAACCCCCAAGTAGCGTACTGGCAATTCCTTTTCACGAAATCGAGTGGCACAAAGGATGTCCTCTCTGGTACTCGATGTGACATTGGAGAAGAATATACTGCTTTTATTGTTGCTAGCCTCTAGACCAGAAATGGTGTGAAAATGTTGTAAGGTCTTCATGACCAGTCGTGTGGACTCAACATTCCCATATGTGAATATAAGTAAGTCGTTTGTAAGGCAGAGATGGGTTAGTTTCTCAAATTTGTAGCGCTAGTGAAGGGAGAATTGGGGGTTAGAGGCTAGCCTCCTTAGTGATGTGGAGAGTACTTCCATGCCCAATATAAATAGATATGGGGAAATAGGGTCCCATTGTCTCAATCCTCTCCTGCTTGCAAAATAACCAGTCAATTCACCATTTATGTTAATGGAAAACACAGGGGTGGTGATGCACTGTGCAATGAGAGCACACATGTGGTGAGGGAACTTTATCGCTTTTAGGATTGTTAATAGGAAATCCCAATGTATAGTATCGTAGGCCTTTTGTAGGTCCACCTTCAATGTGCATTGTGGTGATCTTGATTGCAAGTGGTACCTTGCCATCAATTCCTGCGCAATGAAGATGTTGTTTGTTATCCTTCTTCCCGGGATGAAAGCTGATTGTTCCTTCCCAACCAAAGATGGCAAGACCTTCTTGATGCATGCAGCGAAGACCTTGGAGATTGCCTTGTAGAGTACATTGTAGTAGGCTATGGGCCGAAAATCCCCCATCTTGGTGGGATTTACCACCTTTGGCACTAGGGATATGATTGTGGCATTGATTTGCTTGAGTAGGTGGCTTGACATAAGGAAGTCTCTCATTGCAGCAATCAAGTTATCACCAATGGTTTCCCAAGTCTCCTTAAAGAATCTGGCCATATACCCATCTGGACCTAGTGCTTTTTCATTAGCTTGAGATGTAAAACCCCACTTTATCTCCTCATCCGTGTATGGGGCATCAAGCTCATTTCTTTGCTACTCACTTAGAGTCCATGTTACCATGTCTCCAATGTCCTCTAAGTTGCCAAGCGTAGAAGGCTTGCCATAAAGCTGCTGGAAGTAGCCAACTATTAGGGCATGCACTTCATCTTCTCCAATTGCCTCACTACCATCCTCCCTAGTCAGGTGGTACACGACACTTCTATTATGTAAGCTTTTCATTGCTTTGTGGAAGTATGAGGTGTTTTTATCTCCCAATTTCAACCACTTGACTCTTGACTTTTGTTTATAAAAGCTCTCCTCAGCCCCTTGTAGGAGGTAATATGCTCTAAAGGTAGCCCTTTCTTCCTCTATGCAAGCTAAGGTACCCATGGCAAGCATCCTTGATTAGACTTGGACTAGGTGATCCTTTGCAACCTTGACCCGGCTAGATAGGTTAGAGTATTCAGATCTGTTCAAGGCTCTAAATGCCACCTTGAGTTGTTTTAGTTTCTTCACCACCTGAAACATCTTGGAACCCTTCACTTCTCCCTTTCAGCCACTACTCACTATCTACTTGAAATCCCTGTGATCTATGCAAAAGTTGAAAAACTTAAAAGGGAGTCTACCTATCCCCACGCCCATAATCAAAGTGTATGACTGCCAATGAGTGGTTCGATAACATAGGTGGTAGAAACTTTGCCGACATTCTCTGAAGGGAGCTAAGCCAACAATGATTAACCATAATCCTATCAAGCTTCCTTAGTATAGGGTGTCACTTGTTTGTTGGACTAAGTGAAGAGATCTCTCGATTGCCTCAAATCTTTTAATTCCACATTTACAATGCAGTTTTGGAAGCTAGCCATAGCTTTGGTTATCCTCATGTTTCCCTCCTACTTTTTCGATAGGTATCTTGTGGTGTTGAAATCACCTAGTACCACCCAAGGGCAAGAGCTCATTGAAGGCGTTAGGTCTTTAAGGTTTAGCCACAAGGATCTTCTTTCCCTGTCACTATTCGATCCGTAGATGAATGTTGTAGCTAAATTTATATTGTTACGTAGGTTAGTTGTTGCACAATACACATATTGTGCGTGTTCTAGCTCCACCCTAACATTCCAATCCCTTGGCTTCCATACTATCCAAATACGTTTTCTTGCAACTGTATTAATTCACACCTATTACTGATGCCCATCACGTTCTTAATGGTGTCTTCGTTAGAAGGGTTGACCTTCGTTTCAAGGAGATTAATAAGTGTTATTCCTTGGGTTTCACAAGTTTTCTAGACTTCTGCAACCTTTATGAGGTCATTTAATCCCCGTGTATTCTAAGCTGCTATATACATGGGGTGAGAAATTCGTAATTGCTAGGTAAAGGTTCTTCTCCTCTTGCACTGCTTCTTTTTCTGCCGGCTAGAGGATGTAGAACCTTTACTGTTCTTAGAAGAGTTACCAAGCACTTGGTGTAATGGGGAGATCAGTTTGGTGAGGGGTGTGTTCTCAAATTCATCCAACTCCACCTCCTTCTCCCCTCTACTACACACCCCAGATCCCTCTTGATCAGCACCTTTGCGTTCCCTAGTATCCATGGCTATGGAAGGAGTTGTATTCTCAACTTCCCTACCATCAAAAGAGCTATCCGTAGTTTCCTCCACAGGTTGCACAACCACCCTTGGCTCCACTGTATCCTCCTTGTGCAGCTTAAATAAGGGATCCTTTCTATATTTTCCCGCCCCCTCTAGGTCTGCGTTTATATCCTCATTTAGGGCGCCTTCGACATCAGGGACCTTCTTTGCTTCCTTCTTATCTTCCCCTATCCCTCGATAGCTTGGGGTACTCAGTAGATGACCTGCTCCTACCCCCTCAACACCAGCTGTCCTTTTCACCTTTCCAGAACGATGGATTGGCTTCCATTGCTCCTCATTGGTTGTGTGCCGGTCAGGCACAACTTAGGGTTGCGGTTTTTTTTTTTTTTTTTTTCAATAATTCATTATTTATTGATTAGAGATAAAGATACATTCGTTAGAGACGGTTACATCATAATACAATACTAGTAACTATTCTATTACAACTTTAGTACCATACTTATAGTAGTTGGTACAATGAGGCCCTATCAAATTATTCTATATAGATATAAGATTTGATTTGATTGGCTAAGAAAGAGATGCTAGGGATGGGGTGCCCAAGTCGTGCTTTGTTGCGCATTCTCCAAATACAGTATACAGTGGCTGCGAGGCTTGCTCTCTAAGTTTGGTGGTGTTTGGCGTTGGACTGATTCGTTGCCAGTAGAACTCGTTTAGCTCCCTGCCAATCCTTACAGGAAGGGGGGCAGTTAGCCATATCACTCACTGTCTGCTATACTCGGGATGAGTATTGGCAACCAAAGAATAGGTGGGAGTGGTCCTTGTCTTCCTGTTGGCATAAGTAGCATGTCGAGGATGTGGCTAGTCCTCATGTGGTTAGCTTATCGAGTGTAGATAATTTTCCTAATCAGGGAAGCCATAATATGAAGGAGTGCCTTGGTATGGTGGTTTTATTCCATATAACTCGATACCATGGTACTGTTGGTCCGGTTGGATTAAAGAAAAAATAGCCACTCTTGATGTTGTATTCCCCTGCAGTTGTGTGAATCCATTGGAGTTGGTCGGAGGTGTAATGATTGGGCTTAATGTGTGCAGGAATGCAGATATCTGTCCATGGTGGATGGTTTGGTAGCAGCCATGTGTTGTTTTCCTCTAATGAACATAATTTAGCCGTTATTGGAATCCCAGAGTTCTTAATCTATCTTGGAGAGAATAGGGTGTCCAAATGAGCCATGGGTACCATGGGTAACCAGAAGTCAGACCAAATAGAGATGGTTAGGCCGTCTCCTACTTTCCATTGAAAGCTACTTCGCACTAACACCTAGGGGGCAACCATTGATATTCAACATGTATTAAAGCAATACTACCATCAGCTCTTTCCACCTTCATGTGGGTTACAAGTTCATCCCGCACTTCAATCTCCACTAATATTCTAGCATGATTTGCCCTCTACCGTGACATGGTCGGAGTATCAGCATTGAGGGGGATTCCTACACCACTTGCAATATAACTAATCCCATCCGTGGTCAGAAACTCACAAGGGATAGTGTTTATTTGTGCCCAAACTGGAACATTGGTGGGCTGGGGCTTGTCAAGCGGCAATCCCCTTCGCCATTTGTGCAGCATAAGGAATCTTTGAGCAAAGTACCAATGCTTCTCCAAAATAGGCATGAGGTCTGTCCCTTGAGTGAACCTAAAGTATAATACACCCTCCTTGTTGCCTAGGACATCCAAGATTCTATATTTCTTCCATAAACGGAAAGCCGTTTTTTTAACTAGTGAGTAAGATATTTTCTGGCCTAGGAAATATCCAACAAGGCTGGATTCCCAGTAGTTTGCTCCATGCTCCTGTACCACTTGCGGAATAGTCACCCGGGGAATGGGGCCTCTTCTTGCCGGAGGGATGAACTGAAGATTGAAGTCAGCGTTGCATGCGGTATGGCTGGACGCATTGGATGTGGGATGGCTGGATGCACAAGCTGCATACGATTTAGTGTTGGTGGCTGTGTTGGTATGGTTGGCGGGTGGTGGGTGGTGGTTTCGGTTCACTTCTTTTTCTTGGAAACCATTGACATCGCCCAAAGTGGTTTCGGGTACAGACAGGGCAGGAGGCTGTTGTGGCTTGTCAGTGATGGAACAGCCGTATAAGTGGGGACAGCCTTGCTGCAAGGTGTCCTTGTTTGTCTTTGCACTAGGCTCCAAATTTCTGCTTTTGGCTTTGCCTACTAGGTTGCTTTTTGAATGAGCAAAAGTGACTTTTGCTTTTTCCTTTTTTAGGCAACCAGTGCACTCCACCTCTAGGGACGTGCCAATTGTAGTGGTATCCAGATTTCTAGAGAAATCCATTATGTCTAGTGGGTAGTGTGGTGGGTTGCGGATGGATTAGGCAGGTGGAGGTGGTTTCAGGTAAGTATGTGGGGTCACCTAAAGGAAGCGGTTCTCTAGGGGTGCAGGCTAGGGCATAAGGTAGAGAGAGGAAAGAGCATTTTCTCGTTGACTTCACTATTGCCATTATTATTATTTATTATTTTTTTTTTTTGTTGCAATGTTTTTTTGGTTTGATTACTTGGTGTCTTTGGATTCTTTATAAAGACGTCATAATTTGCATATGGTTTTACATGTTTGAATTTCTAAACAAATTTGGTTAGAATAAAGTACCAAACTAAAAAAAAAAGTGTTTTCTTGGTGAAGCTACTTTAGCTTTATGTGTATGTCTTGCCTTGCAATGACCATCTTCTGAACACTTGCTTTCTACTGTTAAACCTGTTCCAGGAAGCGCTGCTCCTAGTTCTGATGCCAAGCCTCATCCGTGCTATAGGAGTGAGAGAAAACGTGGTAACACAAATGCTCCAGTTGATATTCATGCCCAATCAGACAAGCGGAGACGTACATTACATCCACATGATATAAAAATTGAATTAGATTGATTATAGAGTAACAATACTACAAGATACTTTCTTATCTGCTCTTTGCTTACTATTCTGTGGACTCATCTGGGTGGTATGACGTCCTTGGTACAGTTCTCTGTTGATAGAAGTCCCTGCAAATATAGGTCTTTTTAAACTAATAGATAATTAATTTACATAACTAATAGATAAGTAGACGAGTTTTAGGAAAGAATAGTAAAATTGTACTGAATTCCCTTGTGATCTCATCACACTATCCATCTTAATGAGTACTGCATGCATCTGTTGGTTCTACTGGAATAAAGTGGGTATTGGTTCTTCTCTTATAATTGCTTATGCTCGTGGTTGAGGACACTGGTGGTCGTGGTTCTTCATGGGCTGGGAATGCGAGGGTGAAGTTGGTTGTGAAACTTCTGTCTTCGTACGGTGATGTGTTACTTAGTCCAGCGAAGAGTATTGAGTTTCTCCTTCACCTTTCCACCTTTCATTCCTCTCCACCGCGTGTGCTCCTACCGGAGCTATCTTTCATATTTACACTAGTGAGTCTTTCATATTTTATTTATTCTTAAAATTTGACCTATTTTTTTTTCTTCATGACGTTGGCAATTTTTAAGATAAAAGAGAAATGGACATAAACGAATAAAAATTGATAATAGTATAATCTCAATTTTGTGTTTGTCGAAGCAGGAAGGAACCAAAAGAAATTGAGAAAAGCATTATTTCCACTGTTTTGTTATCACAAAAAGGAAATGAAGAGAAAAAAAAAAGGTGTATTTGATAAAGTTATCATGTTCTATTTTGGTAAATATTGTTATAAGGGGTCCTTTTGTATTTACAAGGGATGGGATTGAACTTCAGTATGGGGTTTCAAAAATGGATGTGGTAGGATTCACATTGTCTTTATAAGCGGCAGACCGCTGTTTCTCCTTCCATAGCACAGGTCCAAAAAGAGTCTAGAAAACTTTCTTCTAAATCAAAAATGATATTGACAAGTGGTAATCCTGATTAGCACATACAAGTTTTGAGCCCCTCTTAGTTTTGTAT
Organism: Laguncularia racemosa; assembly: GCA_037954665.1. NCBI lineage: Eukaryota > Viridiplantae > Streptophyta > Magnoliopsida > Myrtales > Combretaceae > Laguncularia > Laguncularia racemosa. The sequence continues at coordinate 786,195 of JBBMOL010000153.1, forward strand.
AAATAGGTTTCTTCATTAAGATGGACCCAACTACAAAATTAATAGAAATCATTCCTATGCATGACAAAGTTTTAAATTATTTAAACCTTGAGCTTAGCTGTGTGGAAAAGCTCGTAGAAATTGGGAGCAGTAATGTTGGTTTTTGCGGAAAGTCTCATGCATAATCAAATTGGTATTTACCTTGATGCGTCTGTTGGAGAAGTTGAGATTGGTGCCCAGTTATCATTCATATGGCATCACTTTAGCACGCTTTAGATTAATGTTGCAATCTTTACATATTAAATGCAGTTCTGGTTTTCGTTTCATGTTGGGTCATTGAAGAGTATTTTATTGTATTGCAGCATACTTGTGCTTACGGTGAGACGATACTATTAGCATTTAAGGTTTTACGCCCTTGACTGTGGTTCCAGTTCATTCCACCCCAACCATCAGTGACCAGGCATTTTCTACTCTAAAGGCAGCAAATTCATCACAATTTAATGGTCAAAGACCTCAAGTATCTTCCTACATGTCTGGTTTGTAATTTGGCTTTGGTTCATTAACAGTTTGCTCTTTGTTTTGTAACGCTATGTGATCCGGCTTCGTTTCTCTCCTAGGCAGGAAAGCATAAAAGGGGGCTTCCTAGGAAAAGGAAGTCTGATCTTTACATGCTACATGAAATGGGAAGTTCTGCTCAAAGCCCTGGTGAAATTCCACAATCCCCATCTGATGCTGAGCTGCCATCATCAGAAGATACGCAGCACACATGCATATATATCTACTGATGCTCCTCTAAGACCATGAGAGAAGGTATGCACATCAGGCTCCGACTTACGTTGAATTATGGTTGTGCGCTGCATGTTCAAACTCTTTTAACACAAAATTTGTGCAGATGAGAGTGAAGGAAATTGCAAACTAACGGTGACTTGGGAATGGAGAAGACATGTTCATCACCTTGGAGGATGGGCACTTGTAAGACTTTGGCTACCATTGGATTAAATTCTGGATACGCCAATCTACACTCGAGGCTCTAAGGATGAAACATGCGAGGACATATCTCTTATTAGGTATGCTGCAGTTTATCCTTAACCTGGTACAACAAATCAGTCAATAATTTTGTAGGTTTGTCTCTACATTTTTCGAAGCAACTTGGTTTTGCTAGTAGTTGGGAACTAAGGAAATGCTATTATACGATCATCATTGTGTGTAATAGAATACAAAGATGGATGATCACAAGCAAACATCTTATCTAAGATAAACAACTTTCATTGTCTGAAACTTTCTTTCCTTGCTCTCAGTCCATTTACCTTTGTTTACTTCTTTTTTGAGCATGTTTGGTTTATTGGTCGTTGTTTTGGCATGTTATTTCACCAAAAGAGACATTAAAAGAGAGAAAATGATAAAATAAGCATATTAGCCATAGACTTAATACAAATCAAATACGGATTAGATACAAAGATTGTCATGCCTCAGAAGGGATCTAGAAGTTTCCACTAAAAACTATTATATCACGTGTACACCTGTTACATAATAACCATCTTGTGAGTCAAATGTTGTAAGACTTCAAATAATTATTTAATCAATTACCACTAATTATATTATGTAAAATCATATAATGAAAATATAATTATGGATTCTTATATTTCAAAGTTGACCAAGATTGCAAAGAATCAGAATTCCCTATCAAAGCAGTAAAATGGAAAAATATATGTAAGTTTTACAAATTCCGTTCCTACATTGAGTTCCTAAAAATAAAATTTCATCTAGGTAATCCAATAATACACCTCTTAACAAGATCAATTGACTTATTCAAATACGATAATTTACAAAATTGAATACCTTCGATATTCCAACATTTCATTCAATGTAATCCATATTCATCGGAATAGATCACTACAACATCTCAAGGGTAGGCTTCGTCCAAATCCCACCATAATATAGATTGAAAGTCTCACATAACCAAATTTAAAATAATTAAAAACATTCAACCATTGAAACTTACATGAATCTATAAAAGCAAGTTATTCTAACTCTTGTTCTTGCATCTTATCCTATCCTAAGATTTTCTATTGTTTCTCGTAGAACAGTTTATGGAGGGGTGAGCACATTATGACTTAATGAGATAAGAGTGTAATACTCTCAATTCTACACATGCACAAGTAATTTTAAACAAGTTTTCAAATTATATGCTATGTATGGGCAATTATATGAATACAACATTGCACGTGGTATTCTAGTAACCAGTGTGAAGTATAGGGTTTACTCCTCCCTTAACCTTAGGTTACGGATTCAGATCATGCCATTAGTGCCCGGGTCTCACACTCAATTAATTACTTTTATCTCTTTGTTAGAAATTGTCTTAATTTCAATATTACTCACACACTGAGCAATAAACACTCTCAAGAACAAACCGAACTCGAAACCATCAAAGTGAGATAATCCCCTAATCACTTAGTTCGCGTTTGGTAGAACAATAATCCTCTGATTACTTCTAATGTGCTTTGTAGTAGTGATGGTCTTCGACTTCATATAATGTATTGTGTAATGCATGTCCGATTTAGTTAAGTCCAATCCTTTAATTAATTGGTTCGGGGTAATCAAGCAATATATAGTTACTAGTCAATCCACATTCAAGACAATAAATTATTAAAGCATTGAAGGAACACGATTCCAAGGGCAAGCAAAAGAAGCCAAGTCAACCCCGCAAGCAAAATAATTCATACTTTATATTTACATTCACCACTATAAGAAGAATGAAGCATTACTCACCATAGATAAGTAAGGTAAGTTAGGCTAAACAGATAAAATCAAGCGAATGAGGCAACAATTCATAAAGAAATAATTTTAAAATGAATCGACATTCGAGGCTAGAACAATAATGATATAGCATCAATCGTCAAATCAACCATCCAAGATTGATCACAATTCTTATTTTTCGGCAACAACCGAGTCATTTTGTTACTTAAACGTTCAATCATCTCCTTTCAAGAACCAACAGGGCAACTCAATGATTAGATTACTAATATATACCACATAATTATCAATCACAATTGTTAAATCTACATCGTTACAATTCATACTCCCATTCATGACTTCATTGTCTTAATCAAATTATTATTATTATTATTATTATTGTTATTGTTATTGTTATTGTTATTGTTATTGTTATTGTTATTGTTATTGTTATTGTTATTGTTATTGTTATTGTTATTGTTATTGTTATTGTTATTGTTATTGTTATTGTTGTTGTTGTTGTTGTTGTTATTGTTGTTGTTGTTGTTGTTGTTGTTGTTGTTGTTGTTGTTGTTGTTGTTGTTGTTGTTGTTGTTTGTTATTGTTATTGTTATTGTTGTTGTTGTTGTTGTTGTTGTTGTTGTTGTTGTTGTTGTTGTTGTTGTTGTTGTTGAAATTGATAATCAATTCAATATATTATATTAAATTATACTCATATATTAACTTTAAATTCCTATATATATTTTATTTGTATTTTATACATAAACTTATTGGTTTAAGAAAAATATATATATCTACATACAAATACACTTAATTAAGGAGATTTTGATTAAGAAAAGAAGACAAGAAAATAAATAAATTAGGTGAGCTTGTCTTCGAATTTTCATATCATTTATTTTCTTGTTTTCATAGTGATAAATAATTTAGAAATAATAAACTCTATAATAATAAATGTACACATATATAATTATATATATATATATCAGTATGGTTAATAATTTATATATCTATGTATATGTATTTTTATTTTTATTTTTTTATGTATTTATATTTTATATTGTACTTATATATTTTTTTTCTAAGCTATTATTAAATATATATGTATTGGACATACATACATGCATTGTTGAAAAAGAACAGGAAAAGAAAAGACAAGAAAAGCAAAAGAAAAAGAAAAAGAAAAGATAGGCACACATAGAAGACAAGGACAAAAAGGAAGAAAAGAAGAAAAGAAAAGAAAAGAAATCACTGGAGATAAAGGAACCAAAGAAGGAAAAGAAAAAAAAAATTATTATAATATCATAATATCTAAACACAATAAATTTCACATATATATATACATTATATTACAAGCAATATATAAACATTATAATATATCACAAAGTTTCTTATTTACCCGAATCTCTTAGCTTTAAAATTCTAAATAACTATCGAGAAATTACGTGAATTCAGATTTTTCACCTAATAATAAATTAATAACATACTTAAAATTAATTATACTAGTTAAACTTACTAAACTTAAAATTAAAATGAAATCTAATTTTTTTTAACTCGTATTGATTTTAGCTCAAATTTGAAACTCAAAATTTACTTAGCAAGTGTGGTCTTGTTGTGAAGTATTCTTTCTAAGGGTCGCAATAGTACTTGTAGTTTTTTATTTGGAGTTATTACAAGGAAGATATGGATTTTTGAAGTTTTAGGAAAATTTTTGTTTTCGTGACTAAGGATGGAAAAGGAAAAAGAAAGAAAGAAAAGAAAGGAGGGTAGACGTGAGAAGAAAGAAAAGAAAATGAGGAGAGAGAAAAGACAATGGAATTTATAAGAAAAAAGATGAGGTAAGGTGATAATTATTAAATTATGTGTAACGCCTCAAAACCTAAGCAGCGCTACTGTCCGCCACGTGTCCTTATTTCACAAGAACACGTTAACGCTTTGGAACAACTCTGATACTTTTTAACTTGTAACATCTATAATAAAAGCATTTCATATATTTCTAAAGTTTCAAATAATAACTTAAACCATATCAAATGTCTAACGCAATGAAAGTCTTTAAACACCAAAAATAACATTTCTCAACAAATACTATCTATTACAGTTAAACATCAAATTTTTTTCCTAAAGCTTAGTCACCATAATAATAATAGTACTCTTCATCTTCCTTTCTGTGTGGTTCACCTAAGCTTAAGTCATCTTCTGGGTTCTCATCTCCCACAACACCTGCATATAAAAATGATTTCTCGAATGGTGAGCTAATGCCCAGTACGTATAACACAAACACATACGCATGAACAAACATAAACGAGTATAACACACATCATGCAAAACTTAAACACAGATAATCATTTCTTAATATAATTTACATCCACAAACAAACAATAGGGTACTCATGACCCCTTTAACACACTTAACACATTGGAGCATGCCTTGGTGATAGGAACTGCCACTACGGGCACCACACCATGTAAACTTAAACTTTAAACCTAGTGATAGGAATTGCTACTACAAGCCTGACACCCATGTTTACTTAAACACTTAAACTTAGTAATGGAAACTACCACTACAGGCCTCACACCCATGTACACTTAACTACTTGAATTTGGTGATGAGAACTGCCACTACGGGCCCCATACCTATGTCTACTTAAACACTTAAACTTAGTGATGGGAACTGCCACTATGGGCCCCACACCGATGTACACTTAACCACTTGAACTTAGTAATGGGAATTACCACTACAAGCCCTACACCCATGTCCACTTAAACACTTAATCAACATTCAACTCAGATAATTTCTAAGCATGACTCCACTAGAGGCAACATCATACAAGGATCATTGGGGTGCTCCTAAGGGATCTGCCACTACGGGCCCCTAGGTCGAGCCAAGCACATACAGCATATCACTTACACACTTAAAACTGAGTTGTTCACTTAATCAATTTCAAATACATGTACTAACTAAAACAAACACAAAACAACACATAAGTTACATATACCTTGGATCCTAGCCTTAAGCACTTTTTAGTCTTAGGCTTAACCTAATTGGAAATCTATACACATTAACATGCTCTTCTTAGTATTCAATCTAAGATCAATATCATTCTTAATCTCCTTAATTCTATTCATTTAATTTCTTTAAGGCCTTATTAGTTATCTAGGTTGCGTGGAAATTAGTTTAAATCGAAGTTAAACAAACATATAATTATGTTATACTTTATTCAATACGGTCATGTTAGGAACCGTGTTGCTCAACACGGGCTAAAGCACAACCATGTTAGGGGTCATGTATCTCTTAGTGAAAAACTTAGTTTCAATATGGTTTAAACACAATCGTGTTGGGAGGTGGTGTTACCTTTAGAAATTCCACGAACCCTATTTCTATTACTTCTATTCTTCCTAAACTTAATCCTTTCTATTCTTAAGCTTAATCATATCTCTAAAATTCGTAATTGTATTTAAATTACATAATTTGTTTACTTACTTCAATTTCCTTTCAAGTTGAATCCTTAAACCTTTTGAGTCTTTTCCCCATTACACCATTCTCGTTCTTTGAATCTTGATACGCACATTATACCAATGCATTAAAAATCTATTAACCGAATTCAAAACTTGTATAGGATTTTCTTACCTTTCATCTTTAGGGTTATTGACCAAAGCGTCTCCTTCTTTTCCTACTTGTCACTGTGTGGTTACTGATAGAGTGAAAAGAGGAGACATAGGGTTATTACATAGTATTTATACTTTACTTGTGAAAAGACATATTTGTCCTTTAAATATTCTAAAATTACTGTCCCCGTCCTTTGTTCTTTGTGACAATATATATTTTATAATTAAACAAATAATTAAATTTTCATGTATTACATTATGGATTTAGTCAGTATGCATATTAATATTTAATTATATTATCTAAATTATAATATTTTATATAAAAGTTTATGTATATACTAAATAAATATTCTAAGTAGAAACATATACTTAAAATTTCTATTTAACTATCATAAATATAAAATTTTAACTTTTATTTCTTACTTGTTATAAACATCATATTTTTGCCCTAATAATCAATAATAATCAATAATAAACAGGTTTCAATTTTCTCAATTTTTTCTATTTTTTCTCTAATTTAGCAAAAATAGGAAAAGTATTCAAAAAAATAAAATAAATAGGAAAAAGACATTAATTTTGGAAAATAATTGCAGAAATGACAATAAAAAGGAGTAAACAATTTTTACAAATTTTTGAAATTTCAAAAAATACAAAAAAAAAATCGCATTGCATATATGCAAATTGCGAAAATAAAAAATCGCGAAAGTGGGCTAGCCCAACTGGTCTGAACCTTGGTCTGGTGCACGCAAGAGCGGGCTCGGTCAGGGGTTCGAAACGCAGGGGAGGCAAATTTTGCGTTTTGCAAATTTTTTCTTCGCTTGGGATACATGTCAGCAACTGATTAGCTGGAGCGGATGCACGCGTTAGGAGCGTGATCATCTTCAACCTTCATCCGAGATCGCCAGCGAGGAGAAAAAAAATCGAATTTCGGCAATTTTGATTCGATTTTTTGCATAAATCCAGCACATCTTCAACTGAAATAGGATAAACATCATCCAATTGGAATCAAATCCCAACAAATCAAAGGATTTGCATAAATCAGAGATGGGTTTCAACCGAAATCCGATTTGCCTCAATTGGTAGAAATCCGAGCTTATCCAGCTTTATTTCTTGCACCTATAAATACATAATGAAGGGGGGAGGCAGAAGCACGGATCAAAAGTGAGAAAAAGAGAGAATCGAAGCCTCGTCGGAATTCTTCAACCCGCGATCGCCGATCGAGCTCGAAACCGCCACCTAGAGGCAATCTTGAAGCAAACCACCGCCATAGTTGAATTCCCCATCTCTTAAAAGCTCGGAAGTCGCCTTTAAACGTCGTAGAAAGCCGCCAGAACGCCGTCAACGAGCACCTCCAGCCGCCATGTCCGATCGACCTGACCAACCCGACCCGCATACCGACTCGGATCCAAGTAAGTTGGATTTTTTTATTTTTATTTATTTATTTATTTTGAATTTATTTATTTGTTATTTATAATTCGAAAATAGAAAAAAATGTTGGAATTTAGAGTTTTTTTAGGATTTAATTTAAGATGAATAATAAAATAAAAATAATAATAATAATAATAAATAATAAATATGTGAAAATTTATAAAGAAAATGATAAAAATATTAGAAAAAAAATAATAAAAAAATTTAGATTTTAGAATAGGATAGATAAAAAATCTAGGAGAAATTTTTTCAATAAAAATTATAAAAATTATAAAAAAGATAAAAATTAATAAAAAATTATAATATTAGAAATGGGTCAAAAAATAGAAAAATGAAATTTTTATCACTTAGAAAAATCATTTTCTTAAATAAATCCAAAATTGGTTTTTCCTTAAAATTATTGTTTTCAAAAAATCAAATTATCAAGCTTAGGCTTAGATTTTTTTAGAAAAATCCTAAAATGGTAAAAACATAAATAAAAAGAAATTTCATAATTAAAATTCACAAACAAACTAAAGTTTTTTCAAGAAAGGCGAACTACGGCAAGTTTGATCCTGAATAGTAGATACGTAAGCACCTATTTGGGGCAACCCTAAAAAGAACAAAAATCATTTTATCAGAATAGGTTATTTAAAAACACAATAAAAAGACAACAAAAAATAAATAAAAGACATTTCTAAATAAAGTTTAGATTTTAGGAGATTATGGTAGTAACCTTAAGGTTTTAATAGGTTAGCCTCCGAACTCAAAAACTTTGGTTTTCCCTTTCCTCTTTTCACAAAAAACGAAAAGAGGAAATCACAATGACTAGTGGTCTAAATTAGGACTAATATGCTCAATTAGTCCTAATTTTATCTTTTCCAACAACAGTTGGGTGGCGACTCCAAAACAAAACGAAATTCCTAACTCAAGTCGAGGATCTACATTAGATGAGTATAGGGTCTAGTATAGATCGGATTAGGAATGGGAAATAAAAAATTAGACTCGATAGGATGGTGACTCCACTAGGGACGACATTCTCTAGTAGGCTAGCCACCTGAATCTCCTCAAATTGCTCCTTTCTAAGAAATGTCTTTTGATTTGTTATATTATTGCTAACCTTTCAGGGATTTAGCTAAAGATTAAGATTCGGTTATTTACTTTAGTTGTTGAATCTGCATGCATGTAAATGTGTGAATAGATACGGTCAAACCCGGGCCATCTTAGGACCCTAAGACGGGGGGCCATTGTGTAGGTTTCGGGCGAAGTGATATGATCACCGTCCGGGACTGATTAAGCTACCCTACCCAATGCTTTGATATGGCTTGAGATCCATTTCTCCGAGAATGCGGGAGGCCATAGAGCTTGGGAACCTGTTAGAACCTACCTATTTGCACACACGACATCATGGGCTGACAAATGATTGATGATGTAATACTCTTATTCTATTCATGGAGTTCGGATACATTTCCCTGTAATGCTCTCATTGTAACATAGTTCTTGTTATAATTAGAAACTTCTATTGTAATAGATGGCTAGTTCCGCAGTTGACCGCCTCCTCCACAAAGAAATCCGAGTATGCAAATCTCTGGACCCGAAATTGGTACTGGACCACTGGTTCACCCTATACAACCTAGAGGAGCAGGCCTTCATCCAGTAGAAAATAGGGCCCATCCTCTCATTAATGAAGATAGAGATGAACTTGCCCTCGGTACGGGCCATGCTCCATCTATGGGAAATAAAGCTCGCGGCTTTCTTCATCGGGCCACATGAGATTACTCCTACCCTGGAAGAGTACACCCAACTGCTATAGGCTCCAGCACTAACCAACGATATGTATGTACTGGATCTTGAGGCCGGGCCAACCGGTATCTTTAGTGGACTCCTAAGTATCTGCAAAACAGCAATCAACAAAGCCTTAGCAGACTGTAACGGATACTGCATACGGATGGATGAGTTGGAAGCCTGGTTCATTGCTCGAGAAGATAATGGGGACAGGAAAGACATATTGTGTGGGGACCCCAAGACTTATAAACAAAGAAGAGTGAGTGCTTTCATCCTGACAGCCTTCGCCACCATACTCTTCCCCACTTGAACTTTTTATGTCTACTACCGAGTCACGGAACTGGTGGCCTAATTCCTGGAAGGGAAATCTTACATCCTGGCTCTATTAGCTGAATAGATCCAGAACTTAAACTTCGTCAAGAAAAAAGGCCATGGGATCATCTGCTCAAATATCAACCTTATCCTGATATGGTTTGTAAGCCACCTCAAGAGTTTTGGGCTGAACATGGTTCGGAAATCCTTGGCTCAACAAGTGGACATCGTGGACTCATGCATACAGAAGATAAAGCTGTCCGATGACCTTACCAACCACAGTTGGGTAGAAGTGCTTAAAAGTTTCAGTGCCGACGACATTTTGTGGATAGCCAGATGGAGTTGTTGCGACAAAGTTATCTTAACCTGCAGTAACTTTCAAGTCATGCCTCTAATCGGTATCAGCGGATGTATAGGTTATCCTCCTAACTCAATGGTCCGCTAGTTCGGTACTATTCAAGACATAATTTATCGGCCCTCGCTGGAAGTAGTCACATTCGAGTACTAAGATCCGAACTTACTAGTAGCTGAGAAATTTGCTAAGCTGGCAGAGGTCAAAGCACTTTGGGAAGCCCGAATCGAGAGCCCGAATGTAGACTTCGGAGAGCTGGACGGCGAAGTGGGCAAACATCGAGCCACTAAGGAGTTTGTGACCCACCAGCTGTATCAGACAGGGGAAAGAGCATATCGGGTCCCAGATGTCACCCAACTTAAGCCAGACAAGGTAAACCCAAAGCTGGAAATCTACCTAGAGCAGGTCAGAGCCCGGATGGAAGTATATTTTGAGGCTGCAGATTATAAAAAAGATATCTGGAAGGACTGATTCAAGGAATCCGACCAAAGAAACAAAGCCCTGGAAGCTCAACTGGAAAAGACCCAAGCCAGAGTCAAGGAATTAGAAGCCGTCATCAATGGGAAACCTGAATCTACGCAGCAGAAGACCAAGAGAGCTAGGAAATAGATTATTATTGTACTCTTTCATTTTTTTTTTTAAGTATCGAGCTCCAAAAGTTCTAATATTAATAAAAAAGTTTCAGTATTACATCATCAATCAATTGTTGGCCCCTTTATTTTAGCATCTGTGTGACACATGCATCACATTTTCATGCATACATTATACTAAAAAGAAAAAAATGCGCGCCATGTATTAAAAATAGCTCTCAAACAACCGAACCCTCCTAGAAGCCCAATCTGCATATGTTCAAGAACAAAAACGGCAAACAGTGGCGACAACCGCAACAACATAAGTGCTGACGCTGCTTCAGACTCTAGGATCGTATCCCTGAAACAAACGGTCTAGCAGCTAGTTGCACAAGTCCACCTCCTAACTAAAAGCATTGGCCTCCTTCGCACCACTCAGCCGACTCAAGAGGAACACTCAGGGGCCAGAAAAGGGAAAGCAGTGGAGGGGCAGCCTCCAGAATATGAAGAAATCAATTCCCACATCAACCCAGCCTTTGAGTATGAGCCGAGAATCAACCAGGGTCCAACCTCTAACGACTTGAAGACAGAGATGGAGGAGAGACAACAAGAGATGGAAGAGAGACTCTTCCAACAGCTGGCTGACAAAATGAAAACAATAGAGGGGCTTGACGGTTTCAAACAAGCCGGGATCACCAGCTTGCCAGCATATGGGGAAGAGGTATACCCCGATAAATTCAAGATCCCATAATTCGAAAAGTATGACGGTACCAGATGCCCCAAGATGCATACAAGGCTATACACTCGGAAGATGAGCAAGTATGCTCAATATGACCAACTAATGATCCAGACCTTCCAAGATAACCTTACAGGTCCTGTATTAGTCTAGTATGCCTACTTGGATTTCAATCAAGTCAACACCTGGGAAAGGCTTGCCCAAGCATTCTACAACCAATACAAGTTTAATATCGAAGTCACCCCCTCAGTGATTGATCTAGGGAGTCTTCGAAAGAGACACACTGAGTCTTTTAAAGAGTATGCTCAGCGATTGAGAGCTTAAGCTGCCAGAGTAGCAACCCTAATTTCTGAGAAAGGGTTGACATCCATATTCGTCAACACTCTGGAAAAGACCTACTTCTCACATCTGATGGGCCAGACATTGTCCAATTTTGCAGAAGTAGTGGCTACAGGGTGCCGGATTGAAAGCGCCATCATAACAAGTCGGATTGAAAGTGCCATCACAACAGGCAGACTCCAAACAATGGATCCTCCCAGGGTCACATCATCACAAAGGCTCTTAGGAAGTAACAGAGCCAAGGAGTCTACCGTCAGCACAGTCAACTTCAGTAAAGCAGACAAGGCTAGAACTCGTGTGACATTCCAGACTACGAGTGCCCCAGCCCAGCATTCCCCAGCAAATCACACCCAAGCTGCCAAAGTCCCAAGACAATTCAATCTAATTCCGATCCCGCTCAGCCAGGTCTTCGCTCGACTGCGGGAAGATAATTTGATCAGTTTCAAAATACCAAACGACCGTTATAAACCTAGAAACTCCAACTCAAGCCTCAAATGTGACTATCATATGGGCCAAGAGGGGCATTCCACATACAGATGCTGGAGGCTCCGAAACAAGATCTAGGATCCGATCGACGCCGGGATTGTGCAGCTGGATTTTGTTAACACCCCAGCACCCAATGTAAACACCAATCTGTTGCCCAATCATAAGCCCATTGCCAATATGATCATGTCTGAAGAGTCGGCTCCCAAATAATCCTCCAAGCAAAAGGCGACAGACCAGCAAAAAAGGCATTCCCGTCAAGCTCTAAAGAAAACCCCCCAAGTCACATATCAAAAAGAGATGGTTAGCCAGAGACCCAACAGTCGACGCCTTAGGAGAATCACGTAGGAGATTTGAGTACCTGATGAACTATTCTTATACCTCAACTGTGTATGGGCCGCCTAGCGGATGGGGGCCCAAGTTTGAGAAAGAGGACAACCCGCCAAAGGAAGGGGAGAAGTTTGTGAACATGATCAATTCAAATCAAAAGCCAAGAGTCATAAAATGCTATGAGGGACAGTCAACTGAGATACAAATCCCGAAGAAGAGATATGTGTTCAATGTCCCAATACCTGCAGAGAGGTATAAGGCTGCACCGTTTAACTATCAGACCCTCGAGCAAGAGCAACCCCCTATGGTAGGAGGAATCACCCGCTCTAGGAAAGTCTATGACCCAAAATATAAAATCCTAACTGAAGAGCCCAACACAGAGACAGGAGGAGAAGAAGAAGAGGGGCTCGCTGCATTTACAAAAATGGTCAAGGCGAGTGAATATAAGATCATGGAACAACTAAACAAGGTTCCAGCCTAAATATCACTCATGGGCCTCCTTACAACCTCCGAGCCCCATAGGAAAGCACTCTTCAAAGTGCTCAAACAGGTCCACGTACCAGAAGGCATCGCTACAAACAAAATAAATCAAATAGCGGATTCTATTTTCACCATGGACCAGATATCTTTCTCCCTCGAAGAGCTAGGAGAAGATGGAGACTAACATACAAAACCACTATTCATAGTGGTAAAGTGCAACGACATGATTATCTCCCGAGTACTCATCAACAACGGGTCGTCCCTCAATGTGTGCCCATTGGCTACCCTCAACTTATTAGGAGTCGATCCAAGCAATATTAAACCTAGCTCGACGGTGGTCAGGGCTTTTGACGGGTCAAAAAGAGACATAGTAGGGGAGATAAACTTACCGGTGGAGATAAGCCCGCAAAATGTTCTACATATCCTTTCAAGTCCTCGACATCCCAAGATCTTTCAACCTACTTTTGGGAAGGCCCTAGATACATACCCTTGGAGCCATACCCTCAAGTCTCCATCAGAAGGTTAAATTCATTGCAAATGGGCAAATAGTCACAGTGCTGGGCAAGCAGGATTATGCCATCTACAAAGAAACCACCATACCTTATATTGGGGAGGATGGTTTCGAAGACCTTGGTCTCCAGATATTCAACGAGGTGAATATGGTGACGAGTATGGGAGGCCATCAGTTCAAGGAGGGGCAGCAAGGGACGTTTGGACTAGGGTACATTCCTACAGTCCAGGAAGAAGCACAAGCCAGAGGTGTCAGAAGTAGGAAGAAAGAGAAGCCGAGCAACACCCCGATGCGCATTCTACCCCTCTAACAATCATTCAAACAAGCGAATACCATTCAAGAGCCAAGGATAAGCGAAGCTTACGTCAGTAATGGGAGTCCAACCCCTCGCACGTCCAAACAGCATCCAGCTCTCAATAATTGGTTCTGTTATCCTATTGATAGCGCTAGATCTCCTACCATCGAACATCAGGGACATTTCGCGCAGGTAGAAAATGAAAACACTGATATCGTTTTCAACGCTGCTGGGTCAGTTGTTGGAGGCGATGTCCTTGACCACGAAATAATACAAGAAAATTGGCAAAAACATGAACAAAGCAGAATTTCAATCAACGAGCCGGTGGAGACAGTAAATCTAGGAAGCATTGAGAAACCTAAAAACCTCAAGATCGGGACCAATTTAAGTATCGAGCAAAAACGCGAGATGACCGAACTGTTAACTGAATATGCAGATGTGTTTGCCTAGTCATATGGCAACATGCCAGGACTAGACCAATCAATAGTGGTTCATAGGCTTCCCACAAGGGAAGATGTCAAACCTAAAAAACAGAAATTGAGAAGATTTAGGCCTGATATCTTACTAAAAATCAAAGAGGAACTTAAGAAACTGCTAGAAGTAGGGTTCATCGAAGTGTCTGATTACCTAGAGTGGGTAGCGAATATAGTCCTCGTTATGAAAAAGAATGGAAAAGTACGTGCATGCGTAGACTTCCGGGACTTAAACCAAGCTACGCCAAAGGATAACTTCCCCTTACCTCACATTGATGTTCTAGTGGACAACAGGAAACCATCTTTTCTCATTTATAGACGGTTTCTCAGGATATGATCAAATAAAAATGGCTGAAGAAGATAAAACCAAAACGACTTTCTTAAAAAACGCCGGGGCAACATATCAGAGAGCCATGGTCGCGATACTTCATGACATGATGCATCAAGAAGTTGAAGTATACGTCGACGACATGATGGCCAAGTCTAAAGAAGAAGAAAGCCATGCAGCTATCCTGAGAAAGCTGTTTAAGCGATTGAGAAAGTTCCAACTTAAGTTAAATCCAGAGAAGTGCACTTTCGGGGTCACAACGGGCAAATTGTTAGAGTTTGTTATAAGCCGGGAAGGCATCAAAATCGACCCTGACAAAGTAAAGTCTATATTAGAGCTACATTCCCCACACACTGTCAAAGAAGTAAGAGGTTTGCTAGGAAGGTTGAATTACATAGATCGTTTTATTTCACAGCTCACAGATAAGTGTCGACCGCTATTCCGTCTGTTGAAAAAGAATGCCACAGTAGAATGGGACGACAAATGCGAGGAAGCATTCAGGACGATCAAAGACTATCTCATAAAACCTCCAATCTTGATAGTCTCGAAGCAAGGGAAACCCTTATTCTTATACCTCAGGATACTCCCTAAGTCCATGGGATGCGTGCTGGGCCAAAAAGATGAAGAGGGAAGAGAGCGTTCCATATATTACCTAAGCAAGAAATTTATAGACGGGGAACAAAGGAATTCAAAAGTAGAGAGGACTTGTTGTGCTCTGATTTGGGTCATGTACCGGTTAAGGCAATACACCCTCTACTATCATATTGAGCTGCTGACAAGACATGATCCTCTAAAGTACTTGGCAGAGAAGCCCATTTTGATAGGGAGAGTCTCTAAATGGCAAATGCTCTTATCGGAGTTTGATATCACATACATAAATCAAAACTTGATGAAAGGGCAATCTTTAGCCGACCAATTGGCAGAACACCCGGTTGAGGGAAATTCTCAAGAACTACAAGTTCAATTCCCTGATGAAAATATATTAACAGTGGAAGGCATACCGGTAGAAGATTGTGGGATAGAGTGAAACCCTAAGTGGAAGATGTTCTTCGATAGAGCTGCCAATGTATTCGGTTGTGGGATTGGGGCAATGTTGATATCCCCAAACGGAACACAATTCCCTTAAGCAACAAGGCTTACATTTCCATATACCAATAATATCGCGGAATATGAGACATGCATCCTCAGCCTCAAAATAGCTTGCCACATGGAAATCCGTGAATTAGAAGTATACAGAGATTTATCACTTATCATATTACAGACAAGAGGGGAATACAAGACTAAAGACCCCAAGCTGGTACCATACCATCAGCATTTGACAGAGCTAATAGAAGAATTCAAGGAAATCACCTTCACATACATCCCAAGAACTCAGAATCAGTTCGTAGATGCGCTCGCCACACTAGCATCTATGATTCAGATAACAGGGGGAGTCGAAGTCCAACCATTGAAAATCGACCGCCTACTATTTAGCAATTGAAAAAGCACAAGATGACAAGCCCTGGTATCACGACATCAAAACTTTTCTCCAAGAAAGTAAATACCCTAAAATGGCTAGCAAGAATGACCAGAGAACACTCAAAAGGTTAGCAAGTCATTTCTTATTAAGTGGGTCTATACTTTACAAAAGATAGTTTGATACCACCTTGCTAAGATGTGTGGATAAAAATGAAGCATGTAAACTAATGAAAGAGGTACATGAAGGAGTATGTGGACCTCATATGAACGGCTACATGTTGGCCCGAAAAATCATGAGGTTAGGTTACTATTGGTTAACCATGGAATCAGATTGCATAAGATATGTCAAGCACTGTCATTTGTGTCAAGTGTACGCAAACCGGATAAATGCTCCACCCAACGAGTTGCACTCGTTGTCTGCACCATGGCCTTTCTCCATGTGGGGAATCGACATAATAGGCCCAATCACTCCGACAGCATCCAATGACCACAGGTTCATATTGGTAGCCATTGATTACTTCACCAAGTGGGTGGAAGCTTCATCATATGCCAATGTCACCAAAGGGGTAATAGTTCGCTTCTTGAAAAGGGACATAATAGCTCGATATGGAGTTCCTAAGTCCATCATCACCGACAACGGTACCAATCTTAACAACAAATCGATGACAGGTTTATGTCAACAATTCCACATAAATCATAAAAATTCAACTCCCTACCGTCCTCAGATGAACGGGGCAGTAGAAACAACCAACAAGAATATAAAAAAGATCATAAAAAAAATGACAATCACTTACAAAGATTGGCACGAAATGTTGTCGTTTACTCTCATGGCTTATAGGACCTCAATAAGAACATCTACTGGAGCTACCCCATAATCATTGGTATATGGTACTGAGGCAGTGCTACCAGTCGAGGTCGAAATACCATCATTCAGAATTCTGTCAGAAACTCAGTTAACTGAATCAGACTGGGTGAAGAAGAGACTTGATCAACTGAATTTGATTGATGAAAAAAGACTCATCGCATTATGTCACATTATGTCATGGCCAGTGTTACCAACAAAGAATGGCCTGAGCATTTAACAAGAAAATGAGGCCTCGATGCTTCAAAGAAGGGGATTTGGTACTAAAGAAAGTTCTCCCGAATGCTTAAGATTCTAGAGGGAAATTTACCCCAAACTATAAAGGGTCTATATGTGGTGAAGAAGGTATTGACAGGAGGTGCTCTGATATTGACTCAAATGGACGGTCCAGAATTAAGAGACCCCATTAATGCAGATGCTGTTAAGATGTACTATCCTTAGGCAAGGGAATTGAAATTTTGCCAATGTTTATGAAAGCCAATATTCAATACAAATTTCGTTGAGTCTAGTTTTTATTTTTTTTTACAAGCAAAGTTAATATCTCTGAATGGTAAACAATTCCAACCAATTCTCATTACGACAAACATTCCTAAACACATTACCCATCACTTCACTAACGAATGATAAACATTGAAATGATAATGAATCTCAATAAATTTTGTGATATAATTATACCTACTTTTGAGCATTAAAACCTGGTACATTAGTAGGATAACACTACCGTTAAAAGAGCCATGAGCACAAGAAAGGGAGCGCATCAAGATCTTTAGCCCTGTGTTAAAGCAAGAGTAAGCGAAGTAGGAGCAAACTAGCACGAAGGTTCGGTTGTTTGGTTGCTATCCACAATAAATTGGCAAACATATTAAAATAAATAACTATCATCTACATATCATGAAAACATCAAATCATTTAATCCAGTCAATAGAAGCATTTTCAAAAGCATAAGATTAGTCAGCCTACAATAGGGCACTTGTCTAAACATCCCCTTGAAAAGGTTAACCCACATTGGGGCACTTCTCTAAACATCCTCTCGTAGGGTCAGCACATTAGGGCACCTTTCGAG
The DNA here is from genome assembly GCA_037954665.1 of Laguncularia racemosa. Lineage (NCBI taxonomy): Eukaryota > Viridiplantae > Streptophyta > Magnoliopsida > Myrtales > Combretaceae > Laguncularia > Laguncularia racemosa. Next base: position 804,292 of record JBBMOL010000153.1, read on the forward strand.
ACATGTATTCCTACCGTAGGTTAGTCAACCCACGTTGGGGCACTTCCCTAAACATTCTCTCTTATGGTTAGCCCATAAGGGTACTTTTTGAGACGTTTCTCCCTGTAGGTTAGTCAGTCCACAGTGGGGCACTTCCCTAAATATCTCTTCCTAAGGTCAGCCTGTAGAGGTACCTTTTGAAACATTTCTTCCCTAGGGTAATGAGTCTAAGAAGACACTTCCCACCATAGGTTAGTTAACCCACAATGGGGGCACTTTCCTAAACATCCCTTAAAAAATGTCAGCCCATAGGGGCACCTTTTGAGGCATGTCGTCTCACTATAGGTTAGTTAGCCTACGAATGGGGCACTTTCCTAGACACCTTCTCTTGAAGTTAGTTTACAAGAGCACTTTTTGAAGCTATCGATCAGTTAGCTCAAAGGAGCACTTTTCGAATCTATCAGTCAGCTCAGAAGAGCACTTTCAAATCCATCAATTAGTTAGTTCAGCAGAGCACTTTTCGAATCTATCAATTAATCAGCTCATGGGACCACTTTTTCAAATTTGACGACTGATTAGTCGGCTCATAAGACTACTCTTCGAAGGTATTTTCCCAAACAGTCGCTAGTCTAGCCAGACGTTTCTGTTGACAGGTAGCCAGCTCATAAGAGCGCTTCCTAAAACAATCTTCTCTTCAAGGTCGCTAGTCCGATAAGACACTTCCTATCATCAGATATTCCACCTACAATAACACACTCTTAAACAAATTCTTGAGATTGTTCCTATTGCCAATTAGTCAGCCTATAGAGCACTTTTTGGAATAATACATTATTCTAGATTGTTAGGAGCATTTCCTAAGAAATACCAACCATCACAAAATACTTGTGGAGCATTTTCCTACTAGAGACCAAATTCCAGATAACCAGCCAAAACAAGACGTTATCCACTCAATAAAGAGGCAAAAAATGGCGTCTTTCTTGTCTTTATAGTTAAGTTTTTCAAACTTTACTACAAAGAGGGGCAGCTGTAAATACCTCATTTTTGCCCTAATAATCAATAATAATCAACAATAAGCAAGTTTCAATTTTCTCAATTTTTTCCATTTTTTTCTCTAATTTAGCAAAAATAGGAAAAATATTCAAAAAATAAAATAAATAGGAAAAAGACATCAATTTTGGAAAATAATTGCAGAAATGGCAATAACAAGGAGTAAATAATTTTTATAAAATTTTGAAATTTCAAAAAAATACAAAAAAATAAAAAAATCGCATTGCATATATGCAAATTGCAAAAATAAAAAATTGCGAAAGTGGGCTAGCCCAGCTGGTTCGAACCTTGGTCTAGTGCACGCGGGAGTGGGCTTGGTCAGGGGTTTAAAACACGGGGGAGGCAGATTTTGCATTTTGCAAATTTTTTCTTCACCTGAGATACGTGTCAGCAGTTGATTGGCTAGAGCGGACGCACGTACTGGGCGTGTGATCATCTTCAACCTTCGTCCGAGATCGCCGGCGAGGAGAAAAAAAAAATGAATTTCGGCCGTTTTGATTTGATTTTTTTGCACAAATCCAGCACATCTTCAACTAAAATAACATAAACATCATCTAATTGGAATCAAATCGCAACAAATTAAAAGATTTGCACAAATCGGAGATGGGTTTCAACTGAAATTCAATTTTCCTCAATCGATGGAAATCCGAGCTTATCCAGCTCGATTTCTTACACCTATAAATAGAGGATGAAGGGGGGAGGCAGAAGCACGGATCAAAAGTGAGAAAAAAGAGAGAATCGAAGCCTCGCCGGAATTCTTCAACCCATGACCGTCGATCAAGCTCGAAACCACCACCTGGAGGCGATCTTGAAGCAAACCACCGCCACAGTTGAATTCTCCATCCTTTAAAAGCTTGGAAGCCGCCTTTAAACGCCGCAGAAAGCCGCCGGAACGCCATCAACGAGCACCCCAGCCGCCGTATCCGATCGACCGGGATCCAAGTAAGTCGGATTTTCTGATTTTTATTTATTTATCTATTTTATTTTATTTATTTTTTATTTATAATTCAAAAATAGAAAAAAATGTTGGAATTTAGAGTTTTTTTAGGATTTAATTTAAGATGAATAATAAAATAAAAATAATAATAAATAATAAAAATGAGAAAAATTTATAGAGAAAATGATAAAAATATTAGAAAATAATAATAATAATAATAATAATTTAGATTTTAGAATAGGATAGATAAAAAATCTAGGAGAAAATTTTTCAATAAAAATTAATAAAAAATTTATAAAAATTAATACAAATTATAAAAATTTATAATATTAGAAATGGATCGAAAAATAGAAAAATGAAATTTTTATCACTTACAAAATCATTTTCTTAAATAAATCCAAAATTGGTTTTTCTTTAAAATTATTATTTTCAAAAAATCAAATTATCAAGTTTAGGCTTAGATTTTTTTAGAAAAATCCTAAAATGGTAAAAACATAAATAAAAAGAAATTTCATAATTAAAATTCACAAACATACTAAAGTTTTTTCAGGAAAAGCGAACTACGGCAAGTTTGATCCTGAATAACAAGTACGTAGGCACCCACTTGGAGCAATCCTAAAAAGAACAAAAATCATTTTCTCAGAATAGGTTATTCAAAAACACAATAAAAAAACAACAATAAATAAATAAAAAAAAATTCTAGATAAAGTTTAAATTTTAGGAGATTAGGGTAGTAACTTTAGGGTTTTAATAGGTTAGCCTCCGAACTCAAAAACTCTGGTTTTTCCTTTTCTCTTTTCACAAAAAACGAAAAGAGGAAATCACGATGACTAGTGGTCCAAATTAGGACTAATCTGCTCAATTAGTCTTAATTCAATCTTTCCCAACAACAGTTCGGTGGCGACTCCAAAACAAAACGAAATTCCTAACTCAAGTCGATGATCTATATTAGATGAGTATATGGTTTAGTATAGATCGGATTAGGAATGAGAAATAAAAAATTAGACTTGACACTTGTTATATTTATTTAATATATCTCGTTTCTTTCTTATTTTTCTATTTTAAATTTTATTATTATTTTCTATAAGATTTCCATTATACCTAAGTTATTAAAATAATATTAATATATTATAGTAATTGAATTTTTTATGATTATTTTTCTCAAAATTTTTAGAATCATGAAAATATTATACTTGCTACTATAACTTAGAAGTACTTATTGTTCCGTTTATTTTCTTTAATTTTAGTATAAGTTTTCAAAATTTTTTCATGCGTTTCAAAGCTGGTATAAGAGATATTTTCATAAAAACATTGCCACTAGTCTCCTCCCATATTGGCACATTCTATGAGTAAATGAATTAAAAATGATATAATGCTAAAAATTATTATACAAGAACAAGTAATTGGAGAGTATATGAATGTGGATATCAATCACTTGTATATTATAATGTATAATTTTCAAAGTTTTGGTCATTTGTATATCCTCATTATTCATACCTTTTCGTAATTCTTTTAAAAAATTGTAATTCTTCTATGTGACATAACATTTCATATAGAAATGTAGATATACCACTAACAATCATAAAAAATAATAGTTTAAATTAAGCGATAATAATCATATTATGTTCAAAAAAATTTATCAACATATATCAAATAAATTTATTATTTTTCATAAATATGTATATACTTTATTTAAAATTTGTGCATGGTGCTGGGCTAGAAGTTATTTTGGTATTTTGAAAGCTTAAAAATCTAGTCAATATAGTATATAATTTTGAAAACTCTATATTTTCAGTATGTTATATAATTGAGTATATAGTATATATATATAAGGTACAATAATTCTCATTATGTTTAAAGAAAAATAATTATTATTATATATTATAATTTTGGGTAAATTATATAGACACCCCCTTAAAAAGTTTTAAAATTGCATGAATTCCTTAGTTTTTCAAAAGTTAGCATTTGGACCCCTCTAAAATAGTTGTGGAGATCACTTTTTTTATTTGTTAGCTACTTATGTGTAATTTTTTGCTGACGTAGATAACTCAGGTAATATAGTTAACTAACAAAAATATTAAAAGATTCAAAAATCAAAGAAAAATTATAAGAAAATAAAAAAGAAAACCGAAAGAAATTAGGTGTTGACTTTTGAAAAACTAAGTATTTCATACAAGTTTAAAACTTTTTAGGATGCTTCCATGTAATTTACCTTATAATTTTTGTCATAATATTCGACTACATTATCATTATTGTTGAGGTTTTTTTTTTTGTTTTTTTAATTTCTTAATGCCATCAAGGAGCTTTTTCCAATTTGAAGAAAATCTATTATGTTGTTTGCGTTAGTATGGTGCTTATAGATGGAGTCATGGAGCATTGTAGAGCTTTAGTTAGCTTTTTTTTTTCTTTTTTTTTTTATGCAGAAGAGATTAATAGTGTGGATGTTATAGTTGATTTTCTCTTCACTTTGAACAAGTGAAAATTTAATCTTATGTTAGTTCTTACTAAGAAGTGTATTGTTGAAGATGTTGTTAGAATTCAAGTTTAGTTTTCTTTTATTATCTGTTACTTTATTGTACATAGAATAATTTTAGTATTAAACTTACCTTTTTAATATAGTTTTGTTTTTTTTTTTTTGTAAAATTTGGAAATACTTTGAGAATAATATAATAGATCATTGTTTGAATTTTATACACCGATAGCTCATAAGTTGCTTCTCCTATTTTAAAATTCTGTCTATATCTAAAGTATTACTGTATTAGGATATAATATATATGTTCATAAAATTTTAAATACATGAAGAGATTTTTTGAATGTTGATAAAACATGACATGCATAATTATATATAGTATGTAATTAGTTTGATATACAACTAAATTAGAATAATATTTATCTCAACTAAAAATAATATGTCATATATACATATTTGTGTATATGTATCTGGGAACAACAGTATGTTGCTATAATATTCTATTACTTATTTTCCTCCCCCTACGTTAATTTCACTTATTTCCTTTCTCTGTACTATGTATTCATATGAGATTGAAGTTTTGGTTTTATATTATCTACTTTTGTCGTATAATCCTTTACATTATGATATGGTGTTTAGCCTAATAGACTTCTTATTCATACTAGCATCATAATGCCAGACAAATGAAGCGGCTTTGCTCCAATTATTTTCTTCCTATGCATGATGATTATATGATCCTACTAATATTTAGGAATTTATTTATATCAAATGGTGATGGTAAATATTTGGCAATAATATATGTATCTGAAATAAAGTTGAAAACTTGAAAAAGCCAATTTGTGGGTGAATAGAATATATGTAAAAGACTTTGTCGTTGGCCATATTTAGGGAATATAATTATCAAATTATTTCTCAAACTCGATTCGATGTTATGATATATTCATCTTTGACTTCTATCTATACTCTCTTTTTTTTTTTTCATTATTTATCAATCGTTTCCCTTTTCTTTTGTATTAATCATTAGTATTTTTGGTGTCTTTTTTTATTTCAATGATCATAATAGGAGATGAAAAATTCGAACTTGCTTTTTCTGTCTTTCTTTCATTTTTTTTTTGGGTTTTGATACTTTTTTTGGAATACAAATAACAAAGTATTTTTCTAAATCAATGTTAATGTCATCCTATATTCAGTTAATTTAATATTTATATAAGTATGATAGTGCTCTCGAATAACAATAATATATAAAATATCTCCATGTCGTAAGTCTAAATCCATGTTATTCTGAATTACTACTTGTTATCGATAACATTAAAGGATAAAAGTCTAGTATTTTCATTTTTATACCCTTTTTTTTATTTCAGATTTTACCTAAATACTGTTGTCCTCCATCCCATTTAAAGGAAATGCAATATCCACTCAATTCCACTATCTCAATCCTCAATAAGTGTTAATTAATAATGTGAACTCGGTTCTTTTTTCTTTTTATATTTTATTTAGTTAACTTGCCTATGGATTGTTTATTTTAGCACATGCATGGCTAATTCACATTCATTAGTGAATATTAACGTTATGTTTGGCAATTTTTTAGAGAGATAAAATGAGTGGAAATTAGTAAAAAAAAAAAAAAAAAGTAACTTCCATTTTAAGTTGGGATATTTTAAAAGAAAATGAGAAAAACTTTTTTGTTTCTAATATTTATTTTACATTACATAAAGGAAATCAAAGAAAACAAATTGTTGAATAGACTATTATACTCTTATTTTTATTTTATAAGTTTATATATTAAGAGTGTTTTTATAATTTTAAAATCACTTCTATTTATTTTCACCACTTTTTTTCTCTGATTTTAAAGAGAAACATAGAGGCTTTGAAGTGGAAAATTTTCACCAATTTTCCATTTATTTCCTTAGATTTTCACTTTTATTTTAAATTGCTAAACATAATTTTTTCATTCTTTTTCTTTTATTTTTCTTGATTTTCATCTCTTTCTACCCAACTAAACACAGAGTAAATCATATGTATATTATTTGTTTTTTTTTTAGTTTTTACAATAAAAATTTAAATAGGCATTTATATATTAGGCAGACCCTTAAGTAGTCCACAGAAAACTGGAATCTTTTTAAATACTAGGAGTAGTTTTTCATAGTGAGAACTCAGAAGGTCCCTTTCAATGGAAGGAGACTTATTTATTATTACTCTGTGGAACGTTTTATTTTAAGGGTGTAGTTTTTCTTTTTTCCACTATTTATGTATGAAAGCAGGAGCACTGGGCACATAGGCTCAGACACATGGAATGGGTCGGTCCATATAAAATTTGGGAAAAACCGAACTTGCTATAAATAAAATATTAAATTAAAAGGGAAACTATGCCTTTATTATTACTTTCAACAATTTGAGTAAATATGGTATCAAATCTAGATATAATTTCCATTAAATTATTTATTGACGATAAAGCTTCATAAATGTAAATTATCATTTCAATACTTAAAATAAATTAATAAAAGCATGATGTGTAGTCATACCAATGATTTAACTACGGCTTTTTCCTTACAAATAATATACACAGTTTATTAAATACATATATTGCCAATAATCCATGTATAGGACACTGACCAATTTATAATGGAGAAACAAGTGATTTTATGAACTCCTTACTGTATCGCTTAATTTACCGAAAATTATGCGGACACTAAGTAAATAGATCATTTTATAACTATATCATGGATATGTAAAAACTTAAAAATAGATATTTTTTATTTACTTCATAATCCTTATCTTGTTATCTTTAAAATTAAGCACTTAGTTTAAATCCTTTTTTTTTTTTACCATTGATTTTTTTTTTTACTTTTTTTTTTTAATTTTAGTATTTTATTATTATTTTATCCAATAATAAAATAATAAAATAAAATCTAAAAACATAATTTTTAAGAATTTGGTGTCTAAATGCTTTATTTTAATGATAATTGGAAGGATAAGCACACACAAAACAAAAACAAGAAGGTATATTTACATTTTATTCTAAAAAATAAATACAATAAAAGTACATAAATTTTCCTTTAATCTTTCAACACCACCATCCAATTATGTCTAGCGTCTTCATTAGTTTCATCCATATTCTAACTTTCCGTTTTATTTATTTATTATTTTACTATGAAAAATTTCAAGATGTAAGAGATCAAATGACTATGCGATTTAATATTTTAGATTAAAAGAATGTTTTTTCAGTATTTCATTTAGCATATGAAAATATAAATAATAATTTTTTAAAAAATACCTATTATAATTAATATATATTAAAATATTATTAATAATTTTATATTATTTAAAGAACCGTAACATATCAATATTAAAAAAATTTATACAAGAAGTATAACCACATTCAATTAAGTGGGGAGATGTTAAAAGACACGTTGGACGAGTTAAAGCTGGATTATCCACGCAGTATTTATCTCTGACGACTCTCTCCATTTACACGTAACCAACATTTTATCCATAAAAAACACATCAAGGTTCTTCCAATCGAGAATCTGTGCTTGTTTGCTTGTCCGGTTCGTTAATGATACTGGAGGATGTAAGTAGTGAGTTAGAAAAAGCTGCTTTAATGCGAGATAATGTTACTAGAATGTGTAAGCATCTAAAAGCACGTCCCTCTGAACTGTTTGTTTTTACTCTTCAGTGGAAGGAGTTAGAGGAGTATCTTGACGATGTGATTGAAGATAGGTTGGAGGAGGTTAAGTTTACTATGAGGACAGAAGTTGAAGAAAAGTGTAAAATAGTTGAGTTGAAAGAGAGAGAAATCGAAGCAGTGAAAAGGAAGATGGAGGAGTATGAAGCTGAGGCGGTCAAAAGGGAGGCAAAGTTAAGTTTTTTAGACAAGGGTATTGAAGAGAAGAGAAAACGGTGTGAGGAGAAAGATAGAGAAGTGAGTTTATTGAAGAGGAAAATGGAGGGTTATGAAGCCGACGCGTATAAACTGGAGGAAAAGTTAGGTTTTCTAAAGAAAGCTGTTGAAGGGAGGACTAACGAGTGTGAAGAAAAAGAAAGAAAAATGAATTTAATGAGGACGAAAATCGTGGAATACGAAACGAAGTTGGTTGAAATGGAGAAAATGAAAGGTTTTCTTGTGACAGAAATCATAGAAAGGACTAAGGAGCGCACAGAGAAGAGAGGGAATTGGGTCGGGCTCAAAATGCGCTTGAAAAGTGTACTTTGAATGTTACAGCTAGGGAAGGCTATTTGAACTTGCTGAGTATGAAGATCAACGAACATCATCGGGAACTTGTTTTAAAAGAAAAAAAGTTAGATTTGATTGAAGGTTTGTTTGCGGAAAGTACTAAAAATCTGGATTTGGAATGTCAAAAGTTGGGTGTGGTGCAAAAGGAGCTTGGTGACTGCTCTAAGGAGCTTAAGTTGAAGAGGAAAGAGTTGGGTTCGGTTGAGCAAGCTCTTGAAGAATGTAGCAAAAGGTTTACGCTAAAATTGCAAGAATTGAATGTAGTCCAAAATGAAGTTAAGAGGAAAGAGAAGGAATTTGTTGGAGTTAGGGGATCCGCTGAAGAATGTCTAAAAGATTTTCATGTGAAGATTACTCATCTTAATTCAGTCCAAACGTCTATAGAGGAAAATAATGTGGTGCTTCAATCTATGGAGAAGCAACATGAGAAAATGCAAAAGCTTGTGAATGTTGCATTGAGGAGCTTGCTCTGAAGAATAAAGAATTGGTATGCAGTGATGTTAGGAAAAGAAGATCCTGTTCTTGTCGGTGCGATTCACAATTGATAAACAACAATCAATAATAAGATGCGGAAATAAAAAGAACAACACCAAGGATTTACATGGAAAACCCCAATTTGGGAAAAAACCATGAGACCGCCGAACGCAAATTCTTCCACTATCAAAGTAATGGGTTGCACAGTCTCACCACAAAGCCGGTGGATTAAAATACAATGGATTTCCCTCTCTAGTACTCTCTCTAGGTTTAGGAATTACCTTTTTGTATTTTAGGTTTTTCACTCATGTATTTTTGTCCTACTGCACACCCTTTCAAAGGAATACGACTATATATATATATATGCATGGAAACCTAAAGTCTCCTAAAACGGTCTCAACACACGGCTTATACACGACCGTACCTTAGGCCGTGTATGCAACCGTGTATGTTTCTGTGGATCTTCTGCACTCAACACATGGCCGTGCCTCAGGTCGTGTATGCAACCGTGTATGGTTCTGTTTCGCTTGGTTTTGTCAATTTTCTTCAAGCTTAACATTCTTTCATCTAAGTATACTTCATATACTTAGAATACCCTTGGTATAGACCCATATGTGTTGAATCTATACCCCAACAAACTCCCCCTCCAACTCATATGGGGGTTCCATCACCCTTGCAATCTTCTTACAACAAACAATCTTCTCATTAGGTAGAGCCTTCATCATCATATCTGACGCGTTGTCATCAGTGTGAATCTTCGCAAGTTTCAACTGTTTTGACTCTAGCATGTCCCTGATCCAATGATACCTAACATCAATGTGTTTTGACCTGGAGTGGAACATCGGATTCTTACTGAGATGTATAGCGCTCTAACTATCACAATACAGTTCCAGCTCTTCCTGCTCTTGACCCAACTCTTCTAAAAACTTTTTCATCTACAAGACTTCCTTGTAGGCTTTTGTTACAGCAATATACTCAGCCTTAGTAGTGAAAAGTGCAACACACTTATGTAACTTCGATTGCCAGGACACTGCTCCCCCTGCATAAGTAATCAGATAACCTGAAGTAGATTTTCTAGAATCCAAATCACCAGCCATGTCAGCATCTGAAAACCCCTCCAGTGTAGATTTATTATCATCGCCAAATTGCTAACATAACCTGGAAGTGCCCCTGAGATATCTGAGAATCCACTTAACTGCTGTCCAGTGCTCTTTGCTTGGATTTGAGAGATAGCGACTCACCACACCTACAACATGAGTAATGTTAGGCCTGGTACACACCATGGCATACATAAAACTTCCCACTGCTAAAGCATATGGAACTTTCTTCATATTTTCCTTGTCTGCCTCACTCTTTGGACACTGAGCTGAACTCAGTTTAAAGTGACCTGCAAGTGGAGAGCAGATAGCTTTTTCTTTGCTCATGTTGAGTCTCTCTAACATCTTCTCAATATACCTCTTCTGTGATAACCATAACTTCTGGCTCTTCCTATCTCTAATAATCCCCATACCTAGAATTTGGCTAGCGGGTCCTAAGTCTTTCATGGAGAAAGACTTACTCAATGCAATCTTTAGTTCTTTGATCTGCTTGGCATCCCTGCCAATAATCAACATATCATCTACATAGAGTAGCAATATAATAAACTCACCACTTGTTAACTTTTTAATGAAGACATAATGGTCTGTAGCAGTCCTGATATAACCATGATCAATCATGAAGGACTCAAACTTCTTATACCACTGCCTTGGAGCTTGTTTTAGTCCGTATAAACTTTTCTTCAGTCTGTAAACAAGATTCTCCTTCCCCTTGATCTTGAACCCTTCAGGCTGCTCCATATAAATCTCTTCCTCCAGATCACCATGAAGGAATGTTGTCTTCACATCCATCTACTCAACCTTTAGATTCATCTAGCAGCAATGCTGAGCACAACCCTGATAGATGACATCTTCACCACTGGTGAGAAAATCTCATCAAAATCAACCCCCTTCTTTTGACTGAACCCCTTCACAACCAGCCTTGCCTTATACCTTGGCTGTGAGCTACTTTCATCAGTCTTCAATCTGTACACCCATTTATTTCTTAGAGGTCTCTTGCTTTTAGGCAGTTCAACTAGCTCATAGGTCTTGTTCTCATGCAAGAATTTTATTTCTTCTTACATGGCTTTCACCCATTCTTTCTTCTTGTCATAAGTTATTGCTTCCTCATAACACTCAGGTTCTCCCCCATTAGTAATCATCACATACTCATCTGGACTATACCTCACTGATGGTCTTCTATCTCTAGAAGATCTCCTCACCTTAGCCTGCTGCTGTAGCTCTTATAACTCATTACCTGAGTTCTCTATAATCCTTCCATCAGTAAGATCGGATAAAGGTGCAGGATCTACATTTGTGGGAATCTGACCTGAGGATGCTGGCTTCTCAGTCTTTTCCATATCTTCAACTGTTTAGTCTTCTATGAAAACCACATCTCTGCTCCTGATAATCTTCTTATCAACAGGATCCCACAATCTGTACCCATACTCATCATGTGCACATCCAAGGAAAATACATTGCTTGGAGTTGGCATCAAGCTTTGCTCTCTCATCCTTTGAAATGTGCACAAAAGCCCTACAACAAAAAACTCGTAAGTGATTGTAAGAAATGTCTTTACCTGTCCAGACCTTCTCTGGGATATCACTATCCAGAGCATATGAGGGACAAAGATTTATCAAATCAATAGCTGTTCTCATAGCTTCACCTCAAAATGACTTAGGCAACTTGGCCTGAGATAACATGCACTTCACTCTCTCAGTGATAGTGCGATTCATTCTTTCTGCAACACCATTCTACTGTGGTGTCTTTGGAACTGTCTTCTCCAATTTTATCCCATGATCAACACAGTATTGTTCAAATGGGCCTCTGTACTCCCCACCATTGTCAGCCCTGACACATATCAACTTCTTGTTGGTCTCACGCTCCACTTTAGAGTAAAACTGTTGGAATACATTCAAAACCTGATCTTTAGACTTCAATACATATGTCCAAAGCTTCCTAGAGTAGTCATTAATAAATGTAACAAAATACATTGCACCACCCATTGTCAAATCCTTCATATAACACACATCCATATGAACCAGATCTAATATATGAGCTTTTCTACTAGGTGTATTTCTTTGAAAACTAACTCTATGTTGTTTACTAGCAAAACAGTCAGTGCATGGTTTTAAAGAAGTACCTTTCAAATCTGGTAGAAGCTTCTTCTTCATAAGCATCTAGAGCCCCTTCTCACTCAATTCACCTTTACTTAGCTTTGTTGGCATTAAGTAAAGTGTGTTATCCTTTCTTTCCTTTGTTATAATCAGAGACCCTTTGGTGAGCTTCCAACTACCATCACCAAAGTAACTATGAAAGCCTTTATCATCTAATTTTCCTACTGAGACCAGGTTCAAGCGGATATCTGGTACATGTCTCACATCCTTGAGAACGAGTTTACAACCTGTATTAGTTTCCAAGATGATGCTCTCAATACCTGTAATCCTTGAGGTTTCATTATTTCCCATCCTAACATTGCCATAATCACTAGCAGTGTAAGATGAGAAAAACTCACCATGTGCTGTCACATGAAATGAGGCACCAAAATCAACTACCTAGTCACTGTCATGACTTGCAAGACTAATACAACCCTCATCCCATGTAACCATTATCTCACTATCTGCTGTTGCAGTGGTGTCTTCATCTGAATCATCACCCTTTCCTTGCTTTTTCTTCCATAGTATGCATTCCTTCTTGTAATGTTCTAGCTTGTCACAATAAAAAATTTAATATTTTTTCTGCCCCTTGACTTGGATCTCCCCTTTGACTTATCTGCTCTATCTGATTTGTCATTCTTTCCTCTGTTCTTGCTTCTACCCCTCCTATCATACTTATCTGTGACAAGTGCCCTAGAATCAGAACCAGTACCTAAATCTTTCCTTTTGGCCTCTTCATTGATTAACCTATCCTTAACCATAGACAAGGTCAACGTTCCATCTGGAGCTGAATTACTAACCGGTACTACAAGAGTTTCCCAACTCTCAAGTAATGAGCTTAACAATAAGAGTGCTTGGATCCCATCCTCAAGCACAAGCTTCATAGCAGTCAGTTGATTCACGAGTCCTTGAAAATCATTCAAATGCTCTGACATATTCGAGCCTTCCCTGTATTTCAAGTTAACTACCCTTCTTATCAAAGAAGTTTTATTTAAGGCAATTTGCCTTTCATACATCGACTCTAATTTCTTCCATAGGACATCAGCTCTAGTCTCTTGAGCAACATGATGATACACACTCTGATCAACTCACTATCTAATATATCCCACAGTTTTTCTATGTAGTATCAACCACTCTGCATCAGATTTATCCTGTGGCTTTGCAACATCACCACCCAGAGGCAAATACAAATCTTTACAGTATAACAGATCTTCCATCATCGACTTCCAGATAGAGTAATTCGAGGAGTTAAGTTTAATCATCGTACCTGAAGATTCAACCATGTCTATGATTGAAAAACACAAAATCCTAATTTTCTTTTTTGAAACCTAGTGCTCTGATACCACTTGTTAGGAAAAGAAGATTCCGTTCTCGTCCTCTTGCCTATGCGATTCATAATTGACAAACAACAATCAATAATAAGATGCAGAAATAAAAAGAACAACACCAAGGATTTACGTGAAAAACCCCAATTTGGGGAAAAACCACGGGACCGCCGAACGCAAATTCTTCCACTATCAAAGTAATGGGTTACACAGTCTTACCACAAAGCCGGTGGATCAAAATACAATGAATTTCCCTCTCTAGTACTCTCTCTAGGTTTAGGAATTACCCTTTTGTGTTTTAGGTTTTTCACTCATGTATTTTCATCTTGCTGCACACCCTTTCAAGGGAATACGACTCTATATATATATACATATATGCATGGAAACCCTAAAGTCTCCTGAAACGGTCTCAACACATGGCTTATACACGGCCGTGCCTTAGGCCATGTATGCAACCGTGTATGTTTCTGTGGATCTTCTGCACTCAACACAAGTCCGTGCCTTAGACCGTGTATGTAACTGTGTATGCTTCTGTGAATCTTCTACACTCAACACACGTTCGTGCCTTAGACTGTGTATGCTTCTGTAGATCTTCTACACTCAACACACGGCCATGCCTCAGACCGTGTATGCTTCTGTAGATCTTTTGCACTCAACACACGGTCGTGCCTCAGGTCGTGTATGCAACCGTGTATGGTTCTGTTTTGCTTGGTTTTGTCAATTTTTTTCAAGCTTAACATTATTTCATTTAAGTATACTTCATATACTTAGGATACCCTTAGTATAGACCCATATGTGTTGGATCTATACCCCAACAAGTGAATCATCAAGAAAGAAACTGTCTGAAGAACTCAAGTCAATGGAGGAGAAAGTAGTGAGCCTGGAAAAGGATGCAATAAAGCAACAAACCAACATTGACTCGAAAAAGGAAGAGATTGCTTTGGCAAAGGGAGCACTTCAATAAGTTTCTAAAGAACTTTAGTTGAAAGAGCAGCAATATGCTTCAATCTCTTAAGAACTTGAGTTGAAACAAAAAGAACTCAAGTCCCTTGAAGAAAGAACGACCGAGCAAGTCAGAGAGCTTGAACTGAAGGAGAATAACATGCTCTCACTTGAAGCTTCTATCAAGGGAAGGTCTGAAATTCTCGAGGGAAGGGAGAAGCAATTTGAGCATCTGCTTAAAGAATTTAAAATGCAACATAGATGGTTTATTTCGTGCAGGGAATCTATAGCGAATTATGGAAGAGAAGTGGGATCAAAAGGAAACACCACAAAAGACTCCTTAGATGCTGAAAGGAGACAAGATTCGCAGTTCTTGTCAGGTGAAGATTTAGAGAAGTACGATTCAGTTAGTAAGGAACTTCTGACTCTTGTCCAAGCATCATCTGATCCTGCCACGTTGGTGTTAGATGCACTGCAAGGATCTTACCCCTTGGGTTCAGTACTACATGATGAAAGAATAAATATTCATGCAATTAAAAAATGTTTGTTATTGGAGCATTTGATCTCAATTCCAACAAAGCTTACTGCTTCAGCAAAGAAAAATGCAATGAGAGTGGCCGTTGACCGGAAAGCAAAGCTAAAAGTCTCGCAGGGGCATTCCCTGGGGGTGGTGGCTTTCTTACACAGCTTCTAGCTGCTTATGGATTGTCTTCTGCTTATCCTGCAAATGAGATTCAGGAACTCCTCAGTGTGGTGTCTGGTTATAGGAGCATAAATCAATTATGCAAGGCCCTTGGACTCATGAAAGAGTTATGTGGTATGGAATTCACCATATATTGCAATTTATTTATTTTAAAGCATGAAATCAATAATGGCAATCCCAGCTTTCGCATTATGATGTCTCACTTTTTCTATTTGGAACTTGCCACGTTTTTTCGCCGAGCAAAATAGCACTAACGTACTCTTAAGGCCATCCGAAATCAGCCTGTGGCATTATGAGGTGCATCCATGTTTTCTTTCTTCTGCAAAGAGGTAACCAGTATGGATTCCTTCTGATGTGCTTGTCATTTTACTATTTCTGCATTATCATCGTACATTCTTGTTGTGCTGGTCCACTCAGCTCCTGTGGATATATATGTTAGTTTTGTAGGAAACATAAATCGCTTGACTTCTGGCCTGATGATATATACTCAATGCCATAGTCCTTTGTTAGTGGCCTTTTCCTTGCACAAGCAATTATATTATTACTCTCTCGATCAACAGCTCATCCTAAATTGTTGCTAACGAATAAACTTACTGAAGATATTCTCAAGATACTCTGAGTAACTATATGTATATATATGTACGTATGTATCTGTGTATCTATCTATTTATGTGTCTTATATCCCCTCTGTATTTTTTTTTTGGTGCTGTGAGAAAGTCATCTGTAGTTACTTCCTAATGGGTTGTAATATCGGTAGAAATACATAAGCTTGACTTGGTGTTTAATAGCTAACTCCTGACACCAGAACTTTATCGTCCAAAAGCAAGAATGGCCTGCTATGTGTTGATCTGCTGTTTGATGGTTGATGAGGATCCGTTCCCTTATCAATAGCATCAAATGAAGTTTCTTGGTGTTTACTAGGTCCTGTGACAAAAGAATTTTGTGCAATTTGGTTTCCTTTTAAATTATAGTATCATGTATATATTAAAATATACATAAGATAAAAAAAAAATGCATAATAAACCCAATACAAAAGTCATTATAATCTAATGGTATGATCAGTTTTTCAATGGATAGATTAATTTTGATTTTCTCTAGCCTTAACTGTTGTATGATATTTAGCCAAACAAACATAATAAACTTATTCATTAATAACAACTAATGATTTAAATACTATAGTAAATACATTTAATTTAATTCCAATCGTTTTGGTTACTAATATCTCCTATTATCAATTCATCGTACAATGTGATAGGATATATTATGAGCAACAAGTAATATGTATATTGTAAATTATGCATTTAGCCAACTCTCTCCCTCTCTCAATACCACATCGAATCGTGAGTGGAATTTTTAACTAAATAGTTTATATCATAGAAATTAATATGTTCATTTGATTTAACTCTTTAATGAAATTTTGTGGATGAAGCTTTATTCTTTATTCATAGATTGAATTCGAATTATTTTATTTATGATGCTTTTGCCTATTTATTTTTCAATATAAACGACGCATATGCATATTGAATTGCTCCAATGAATTAATTTATTATTTTTGTCTATGTATCACGAATAAAATAAATGAGGTTTTAAAATTTATGAAGCATCATATAAATTTGATTTAAATACATTGACTTTTTGGCGCACACACATCTCGTGTGCCTCTAGTAATAATTAAATAATACTAATGTAGAGTAAATAAAACTGTACTATATAAAAAAAATAGATTAGAAATAAAGTAAAGACGCAAATGAGTTAAGTTAGGATAAGATAGCATTGAGTTTGCACTCAAGTTGAATCGATTTTGATTAAATTTGTTTAAATTTTATTTATTTTGAAATATGTTCTTCTAATTAAAATAGTATCAATATCTAAATCTAATTCATATTTGACTAACATTTAAGAATCTATTCTACTACTATATGCATGAAGATTTAATTGGTACTACCAAATGTCTTAATCTCCGCCGATTTTTTAGCAACATGAAATTTGATACTAATCATTAAGAGTTTTATTTCGTAGTAAAGAAATTAAAATGAATCATTTTGATGAAGTTTGGTAATTTGGTTCGACACATCCAAACCTGTAGCAGGATGCAGCCAGCACCAACAACGTGCGGAAGTAAGCAATAAAAAGTACACATTTAGAAAATGAAAAATCATAGAAGACACTTTTAGAATAATTGATGAATATAGCATCAAATATTATATAGTTTAGCCTTATTAAAATATGTTTAACATTACTTGATTTTTTTAAAATTTAAAATACTAATTAATAAATAATAACTTAATAAGTTCAACGACTATCAATTCCGATCTTATTTAATTTTAAGGTAAATTATAAATAGATCCCTTATATTTCATTTTATATGCATTATGTACCCATGTCTAAAATCAAGTATTCATATTCCAAACATTAAAAAAAGAAAAATTATACTCTTTATAATTACTTCTTCATTAAATTTCTTCATTTCTTGAATTTTATTTATGTCATTATTTTTTTCAAGAATAAAATAGTAAAATAGGGTGTAAATATAATTTTCTTTTAAATATTTAAAAGTTTAAATATTAAATTTTAAAGATAGAGCTACTACAAAGTAAATATAAATGATAGATTGATTTACCTACTTTTACTTTATTTCTATTTTAATATTTGAAAAACATGACCTATTCTTAATATCATTAGAGTATTTGAAGAAGATAAAATCAAATTTAATAATAATTTAGTTGTATTATAATATATTTAATAGTAACCTGATTTTTTATTTATATTTAAGATGTAACTAACAATTTGATAGACTTGATAACTCTTAACCTCGATCTTTAATCTTACCATTATCAAAACCCGATCCGGTCCTAACCGCCTTATTTAGTACTCAGAACCGGCCTCTAATCCACTCCGTTGTCTGTAGTCTGCCAATATGAGCATCATCGCCTTCGCAGGCCAGGTGGTGACCCCGCCTTCTTTTCCTCTTTTTCCCTCTAAACCAGCACTAATTTCTCTTCAAGATCACCATGATCGAAGCCCCTTCCATTCGAAACCCTAACTACTTTCCTTTCCATACCTGGCAATCAAATCCTCTCTGTTTTAGCTCATATATATATTTGCATGGTACTGAATTGCACTCTTAGTTTAAAGAAAGAAACGCCATTGATCACTAGCATTGCCTTTTAGGGTTTAGCTTTTGTGTTTTTTTGTTTTGTGCCTGGTTTGTTTCATGACTATGGAGAAAATAAGTAATGAGTTGAAACTAGTAGAGTTGAAGAAAGAAAGTGTGACTAGGATGTGTCAACAACTTCATAAGAGATCAAGTGACCTTCTTTTGTTCACTATGCATTGGAAGGAATTGGAGGAACATTTTGATGATATTGGAAAGGGTATTGAGGCTAAGTTTAGCGAGGTTAAAGCTAGAGAGAGAGAAATTGATGAAAGATTTAAGGTAATTGAGTTGAAAGAGAGTCAATTGGGTTGTTTTGAGAAGAAGATTAAGGAATGCGAAGACGATGTGGTTAAAATGGAGGAGAAGTTGGGTCTCTTAGAGAAGGGTTTTGAAGAGAGGAGTATTGAGTTGGAGGAAAAAGAGAGGAGATTGGTTTTGACTCGGACTGCAGTCGATGTGTTGTGTTTAGATGTTGTTCATAAGGAGAATGAGGTTAGTGAGCTGAGGAAGTCAATTGAGGAATGCTCGAGGGTTTTAAGCTTGAGGAGAGGAGAATTAGATTCATTGAACAGGACTTTGAAAGAGCGGACTGAGGAACTTGGTTTGAAAAAGGATGATTTATCTTTAGTTGAAAATATGCTTGAGGATAAACGTAGGGATGTGGATTCGGAGCATAAGAAGTTGGCTTTGGTGCAAGAGAAGCTTGGGGAGTGTTCCGAGCAGCTTGAGTTGAGGACGGAAAAATTGGCTTCGGTTGAGAAAGCTCTTGGAGAGCGTGAAAGAAGCATTGAGTTAAAAAGTGAGGGATTGTGTTCACTCGATAAAGATTTAGAGTTTATAGCGGATAATATTAAAAAATGTCAGGACAAGCTAAAATTGAAAGAACAGCAATATGCTTCCATCCAGATATCCATAGATGCGTGCTCTGAAGAGTTTGATGCAAAACAGAAGGAACTTGCTGAGGTCAAGATGTCACTGAAAAAATGCTCTGAAGAACTGGAGTCCAAACAAAAGGAACTCAAGTTGATAGAAGAAAAACAAAGCAATCAACTCCAATCACGACACGACCTTGGAATCATGGAAGTATCACATGGTATGGAATGTGCACGATATAGATATTGATTTAAGTGGCTCATTAATATGCTTATTCCCGCATCTGCAATTTGTTATCTCACTTTTTTCTGCTTGGTTCTATTGTGCCTTTCCAGCATGATGAAACTGAATAATAAGTTCTTAAGGGCTTCTTAGATTAGCCTGCAACTTTAATGAAATGCATCCAAATTTTCCTCCTCTGGCAGATTAATAGAATGTCCTCATTAATTTTTCACTACTCTAGCATTGCCCCCTTCACTACTTGTGTGGTTGGTTCCTCTGGAAATGTGCTCAGCTTCTTACAAATCAGTATTTGTTGCATTTAGGTTTCATAGGTAACTACTATAAAATTCAATTCTCAACCAAGAGCTTACTCTTGTTTAGTTTTAGGAAAGAACATTACTAATGATATGTTCAAGACATATACATAAGTATGTACATATATATAAATATATATATATATATATAGATTGTGATTTTGTTGAGCTTGTGTACTATTTTCACCAATTACAGGATATATACGTCCTTTTTTAATTGAGTTACGTGAACTTTCAGTGTCTTAGATCTGTATATTATATGACAAGCATTGTTTTCCTTCAAGAAATGGAAAAGCAATTGCTGTTACAGCCATTATTTTGGCCAGCTGACTATACTTACCTGTGGCAGGTTACACAAATGCAACTTCCCATGGGCCAGTAAAGACTGAACCGTTGGGAGATTTCCCAGTGTACCATGCAAGTGATACTCTAGCTATGCTACCTAATTTTCAGCCCTCGATAGGCAAAAGAAGTTTGCGATCATCTCGAATTGAACCTTTGGACGAAAGTCGTACGTATGAGGAAATTTTGGATGCACTCCATTTAGCCGAAGACCCAGCAAATTTTGTTTTGGAAATCATAGAAGGGTCTTGCAGAAGGCACCTTCAAAGAGAGGTTATTGGCCTTCAAAATGATGTGGTAAGAACTCACATAAGCCTTCTAAAGCAGCTGATGATTGTTGCACCACCAATAACAGAGCATGTCAAAAATGGAGCGAGAAAGCTAGCTACAGAATGGAAACTAAGACTTGACCATGCTAATCCTGAGAACCACATGGAAGTTTTGAGATTTCTGCATCTTTTGGCTACATATGAATTAGTTTCTTTGTTTAGGAAAGCGGAAATTCTGAGATTGGTTGAAGTTGTTTCCCCGAGTGAAAAGGCAACTGAATTATGCCACGCCCTTGGTTTCACAGAAAAAATTACTGGTAAATGTCTACATACTTGCTCGTGTGTTGTCAATATATGCTTTAATATATCAGCCTTCTTTGATTTTCTTCTTTGCTTTCCTTTCCATGAGCCTTTAATTGAAGATTGGCAGGTGACCTGTCCACTAAATGCACCGTGTGCAGTTATCTTTCAAAATATGAAACTTGCTTTACAATTAAAATGATATTAACTAGAAAATAGAGATGTGGTAAATCTCTAAAAAGTAATAATGGGAATAAGCCTTGAGTATTGGTGGCAGAGATGTAGTTGCGTGTGCTTTGTCCACGTGATTGATTTTATTTTATCTTACAGGTGCAGTCCTCACATATCAAATGTAGATTTGCCATTTTGTTTCGGATTGGAATATTGATTGTGATTTCAAGGCAGTTCAGATGTAGTTTGAGGTCTTATCGTGGGGTAATCAGGCTTGTAGTGACACTACATTTGTTATTGTTTTTTTCTGCCACAGTCTACGTGTATTTATGTTGCAATATTTTTTTGGTTGATTACTTAGTTTAGATCCTTTATAAGGATGTCATAATTTACATGTGGTTTTCTAAACAAATCTGGTAAGAATAAAAGTACTCTAAGCCTAGAAAAAGTGTCTTCTAGGTGAAGCTGCTCTAGCTTCACGCATGCGTCTTGCCCATGACCATCCTCTGATTACTTGCTTTCTACACTTAAATCTATTCCAGATGCTACTGCTTCTACTTCTGATCCCAAGTCTAATTCGCACCATGGGAGTAAGAGAAAACGTGGTAGCAGAAATGCTCCTGTTGATATTCAAGTCCAATCAGACAAGCGGAGATATGCATTACGTACACGTCAGGTCCCAAACATAAAAAATGAATGCGACTGATTCCAGCGTAGCAAGACTAACAAGATACTTTCTTATTTGCTATTTTGCTTATTCTTGTGGACTCATTAATCATATGGTGTCTTTGGTACAATTCTCTGTTGATAGAAATCCCTGCAAATATAAATCTTTTTGGTTTACATAACTGATAGATAACTAGTCAAGTCTTAGGAAGGAATGATATAATTGCACTGCATTCCATTGTGATTGCTGTATTCATCTCATCAAATACTGCGTGTATATGTTCTCTCTACTGGAAGTACAATGGGTATGGGTTCTTCTCCTTACTTTGTGTTTTGTCGATATGGGAAGGAGTAGAAATGAAAGAAATTGAAAGAAATGTTATTTCCATTGTTTTTTCGGTATCACAAGTAAAAAGAATTGCATATTCGATAAATTTACCCTATTTTCATTACTTTTTTCTTCCCCCAAAGAAAAAAAAAGAAAAACCTATCCAAATATTTTTGTGGTTTAAGTCTTGTTGAGGTATTAATGATTGATTCAATTTGAATTTGAAAAGTAAGGTGTTTAATCAGCATCCATACTTAGTAGGAAAATTAATTAATTTTTCTAAGCTTTTGTTGCAATTTCAAAATAGTTTATAGTTATTGCTAAGTTAATAAATGTTTTAGCTATAAATATGTAGAAAAATTAATAAGTCATTGAACAACTTACATTAAAAATTATATATTGTAATAACTTAATGAAAACTTTTAGAGGTTATACAAAATACTTTATATATTGTAGGTAGAGGTTCTAAAGTAATTTCTCTAGGGTAAGCTATGATTTAAAAGTTTGGAGGCAAGCTTATAGTTAGGGAGGATCTCGTCTTCTATGCATTTAATATACTTGTTTACCCCTAAATAAAATCCCATGTATTTGCTTTATATATACTTAGTTATTAAATCTTTACAAAATATGCTTTTAGATTTTATTTTATTATTTTGTATTAAAAACTTTTTTTTATTAAAAATTTATTAACATTAGGGTGGAAATAAAAGCTAAAAGAAAGAGAGAACTTCTTTTTAGGTAGTGTTTATATTGTAGTGAGAATTGAATTGTACAAAATAAGGAAAATAAAATAATACAACTCTTTTGTATCATATTTAGTATATATAGTATTAGATAAGAATTGATAATGATTTTTGTGATGCTCACTATTTAGATATATAAAATGCTGCATTAATATACAAAATATTAGATAAAGATTTTTTTTTTTTACATTTTTATCTAATAAATTGATTTTTATATCATATTTTAGATTGTACAAAATATAAATGTATTGTTTAGTACTTTAGAATTATTTTTGTTCAATAACTAAGAACATATATACACCAAACAAAAGATAAAATATTTTGTTTAGTTTAGTACGATAAATTTTTAATAATCAAATGATCTATTAGTTTTTATATGATTTATTATAATTGGTGTTTTTTATTTTTATTAATTATCTTTTTCAAGAGAAAATTGTTCATATGGGGTTATTAATTTTTTTTTGCCAAAGCTCATGTAGGTAGATATAGGCAAGACCAATTCCACCTCAAAAGTTGTAAACATGTCTAATTAGGTGAGTCCAAAATAAAAGGGGTACACTTGTAAATATTGTACATTTTAAAAAAATTTTACAAATAGTATATTCGTAAAAATTATTTTAAAAATAGGTTTCGAAAACACAGATCCAATTTATAATTTTTTTTCAAAAGTTTGCGTTTTTAGTATTACTTTTTTTTTATAGCTTCAACATATAGAAACAAAGTAATTTTACTCTTATAAAAATAGCAAACAGTAACGTCGTTTAGTTCTAGTTATAGTACACTCAAATCAATTTTTTTATTTTTATTTTTATATATTATGAGTTTCGTAATTTCAAAAGAGTAAAAAATTATCACCTTTAAAGTTGAAAAAAAAAACTGAAACTGATATGATTTACTTTTTCAATTTTAAAGGATTATAAGTTTTTGTTCGTTTGAAGTTATGGAGTTTATAATATATATATATATATAATTGATTTGAGTGTATTATAAGTAAGATCAAACGTGTTACTGTTTACTATTTTTATAAGGGTTAAATTGCTATATTTTTGTGTCAAAACATTAAAACAAAAAAAGAGTTATACCAAAGGTATAAACATTGTTTGCAAATTTGGGCAAATTACTTGAAGATGCAAATGTTGTTTATGCTTTTAGTTTTATAAATTTTGGAAAAAAAAATGTTTTAAATCAAGTTAGTATTATCAAAACCTATTTTTGGAATAATTTTTATGAATATGGTATTTACAATTTTTTAAAAAATATATAATATTTATTAGTGTTCTCACCAAAATAAAACTACTTAATTTTCGGGATCAAAGTAAGTATTTGAAATGTGGATAGATAAGATGAAAAGGTTGGATGAGTCGGTTTACGGTCACAAACCATGATCCGAAACCGGGTAATTGCCAGTAACAAGGAGTCAGCTGGAACTGAGGGATAAATGTAAATGGCCGATTTCCATCCTCCAAAGGAGCAACGAAACCCAGCAGCTCCATCCCGATCGGACTAGCCTGGAGCATTTTTTTTAATTTAAAATTTTAAATGCTCAATTTTAAAATAAATAATTAAACACTAAGACTAAATTCTATGATAGACATTTCCAGCCAGAATAACCTCACTTATTCTTTGGGTAAAGAAAAACAGAAAAAAAAAACTAATTATGTGGAATTTTTTTATAATTACTTTCATAATTTTAAAAGCATCAATTTAATTTTTATTTTTATTTTTGATTTATATATTATAATTAATTAATAATTTAAAAATAATAATAAAATTAAAATGGTTATAACTCTTTCGAGCGCGCGACATTGCCTCAGGTCTCAACGGCTAAAGGGAAGTAAAAAGACGCGGCATGCATCTGCTCTATTTTACCTCTTTTGGCAACGGCTTAAGGAAAATCAATCCACCCCATGCAAAACCTAGTTTTCTCCGAACAGTAAATCGTCAAACCCCCCTTCTCTCTCTCTCTCTCTCTGTGGTCCTGAGTCATTCTAGTTTTAGGGTTAGGGTTTTTGGTATAGCGTAGCATTTGTTCAATGGACAAGGACAACATCAACACGAGTTTGAGTTTAACCACTGTGAAGTTAAAAAGGCAGAATCTTTGTAACGCGTTGTCGAACCTTCATGAATTCTCGTCTTCTCTTTTGCTGTTCTCTCTTCAATGGAAAGACCTCGATGTTCATTATCAGTCTTTGCACAACGCGCTCGAAAAGCGCGAAATGGAAGCTCGCGAGCTGGAGGAGTCGGTTCAGCGTCGGTTTGGGCACCCGAAAGTTCGGTGTTATGACTTGGAGATGAAGCGAAGCGAGTTAGGGTTTTTGGATGAATCGATGTAGGATTTGTGCAAGAAGATGGAGTTGAGACAGTGTGAGTTTAGTGATAGGATGAACTCATTGCTTGAAGCAAAAGGGAGAGAGATTGAGGAGAAAGTCAAGGTTTTTGAGGTCGTGAAGAGAGAGCTTGTGGAGAGGTTGGAGGATATCCAGGAAAAGGAGAGGCGTATGGAGAGAGCGTTTGAAGAGAGAGATAGGGACTTGGAGAGGAAAGAGAAGGAATTAAAGGATTTGGAGGAGTCTGTTCAGTGTCGGTATCGAGATGTTGAGCTGAATTGGAGTGAGTTAGGGGTTTTTGATGAATCCATGAAGGCTATGTGCAAGAAAATGGAGTTGAGAGAGTGTGAGTTTTGTGAGAAGATGAACTCGGTGCTTGAAGCAAAAGGGCGAGAGGCTGAGGAGAAAATAAAGGTTTTTGAGGTTGTGAAGAGAGACATTGCGGAGGGGTTGAAAGAGATTGAAGAGAGAGAGAGGCGTGTGGAGAGAGTGTTTGAGGAAAAAGAGAGTGAATTGGAGGAGACAGAGAAGTAATTGGACGAGTTGAGGAAGAAAATTGAACGAAGAGAGAAGGAAATCGAGTGTAAAGAACTTGAGTTGAAAGAACAGCATGCTTCAATATTTGACGAACTCAGGTTAAAACAAAAGGAACTCGAGACGTTTGACGAAAGAATGAGCAAACAAGTCAAAGAGCTTGAATTGAGGGAGAAGAACATGCTATCACTTGAAGCTTCTGTCAAGGGACGGTCTGAAATTCTCGAGGAAAAGGAGAAGCAGTTCGAGCATCTGCTTAAAGAATTTGAAGTGCAATATAGATGGCTTATTCTATGCAAGGAATCTATAGCGAATTATGGAAGAGAAGTGGGATCAAAAGGAAACACCACAGAATATCCCTTAGAATCTGAAAAGAGAAAAGATTCACAATCTTTGTCATGTGAAGATTTAGAGAAGTACGATTCAGTTGGCATGGAACTTCTGGCTCTTCTACAAGCATCATCTGATCCTGCTAGGTTGGTGTTAGATGCATTGTAAGGATCTTACCCCTTGGATTCATTACTACTGGATGAAAGAATGGATATCCATGCAATTAAAAAATGTTTATTATTGGAGCATTTGATCTTGATTCCGTCAGAGATTAGTTCTTCAGCAAAGAAAGATGCAACGAGATTGCCCGTTGAATGGAAAGCAAAGCTAAAAGTCTCACAGGAGAATTCCCTAGAGGTGCTGGCTTTCTTACAGCTTCTATCTGCCTATAGGAGTGTCCTCTGCTTATCCTGCAAATGAGCTTCAGGAACTCCTCAGTATGGTGTCTGGTTATAGGAGCATAAATCAATTGCGCCAAGCCTTTGGACTCATGAAAGAGTTACCTGGTGAGTAATGTACCATATACTTCAATCCATTTATTTTAACTCATGAAAGAGTTACCTGGTGAGTAATGTACCATATACTTCAATCCATTTATTTTAAGGCATGAAATTGATATGGGAATTCCATCTTTTGCAATATGATGTCTCACCTTTTCTGTTTGGAACTTGTCACATTTTTCGCTCTGTGCACAAGGGCACTAACATACGCTAGGGCCATTGGAAATTAGCCTGTGACTGTGTGAGGTGCGTACAGTAATTTTGGTATATATGGTAATTTATTCTGGTAACTTTTCTTCTGGAAAGTGATAGCCAGTATAAATTCCTTCTGATCTGTAGGTGACTTTACTATTTCTGCATTTTCCTGGTTCCGTGCTTGTTATGCTGGTACAGCTCCTGTGGATATATATGTTAGGTTTTGGATGAAACCTAAATCCTTGATTTCTGGCTTGATGACATACTGAACGCCATAGTCCTTTGTTAGTGGGATTTTGCTCGCACAAGCAATTAATTTATTACTCTCTCTATCAACAGCTCATCCTAAATTGATCTTAACAAGTTTTATTTGCATGTCTTCTGTCCCCTCTTGTTATATTATTGAGTTTGGGTATCATTATCATTGTTTTAGAGGATATATAGTTCTTTTCTAAAGCCTGGATTTCTGACCTATTTTTAGAGGATATGTTCTCAATCTGGACGGGAATAGTGAAAACAATGGTTCAAGTGGGTTTTTCAATGGCTTAACGATGAGCCTCTCATGAAACCTAGTATTTAAGCTTTATGTGTCAAACAAATATACATTTTTTGGGGAATAGATGCGGATATTAAATACACAGGACACTCAGCCTTTTTTTTTATCGCTATATCCATCTCTTTACCTAATAAAAAAGCCTTTAGGGTGGTGGAGCCATCCCCACCATATGTCCCTCTTTCCTCTTCAGTCACATTTGTTCTTTTCTTTTTTCTTTTTTTTTTAATTACAGGTAATAAGTAGATCAAGGTACAACATTTATCGTTCATCTATATGTTTTTACTTTCTCACTGCTAGTCATTTGTTACAGGCATAATATCTCGTTTCATTTGTTTCTTGTTTTTGTGTCAACTTTTCTGTTCTATTGAATTCATATGTAAAAAAATTTATCTACTTGCCAAAGGATTAAACTCTCCTCTTCTTTCCCCTTATTATGGATGTTTTAGTATATGCACAAGCACTACGTTAGAAATGCACATGTATTTTGAATTGGATTCTTAGGTCTCCAGCCTTTGGTTTGTTAGTCCAAAGATACCATTATAAGCAGATACTATTATAAGCTTGTATATTGAATTTATGGTGTAGTGATATAAATAACTGTCTTCATATTTATATGAAGATTTGAAAGTCATGTTGATGCAAGGTATATGATGGATTGGGGATTGAGTGAAGGTGAGGCATATTGAAAGACAAAAGATTGAGTTGAGATAGGGCCAATGTCATTGTTTTAGAGGATATGTTCTCAATCTGGATTTCTTTTCTTGTCAAATCATTCGATGTTTTCACAAGTGGACGTGGTAAAATTGGTTTTCTACTTCACGGGGCAGTCTCACAAAGAAGAGGCTATTGGTTTTTGTTATAGGATCATTCTCCTTCCTTAGAATCGCTAATCAACTCTGAATCCACCTTAGTTTTAAGAGTTTTCCTTCCTCACTTCCCTATGGTTGCTAATGGGTCCGGGCTCTTTAGAGAGAACCCGACGATCTCAATAATTTCTGATTAAACAGAAGAGTTTTTGGAGAAAATAATTAGCATCCTTTCCTTCCTTTTCTTTTTCAGTTTTAATACAAGCTGGGCAGTGTTAACTGCCTCATCCCCCACGATGCCTCTATTTCTCTCCCACGACTCCACCTTTACACCCCCACTACTAACCATATGCATAGTGATCAGTAGTAGGACAGTACACTAGCCCTGACTCTAGGATACCCTTCTACCATAATTAAAAGCTACAATATTAAGACACCACTCCAGCTGGGATAACAAGCTCCCTTAAACCGCTGGACATGTTACACTAGGTAAGAAACAACAATCTAACACTAAGAAGAAAAACATACAAGAAACGCACAATAAGGTAAACCTCAGTACACTATCCAGCAAGTCCCCCTCCAGCAAGCACAGCCCCCTACTTGCCACTTCTCGTGTGTGGTTTCCTTCTGACATAAACTTGGTCAAAGGGGGTCATTTTGGCATGTGAGCGTGAGGTTTTCTCGCGTGTAACAGTTTTTCAAATAGATGTAGTAGAACTCACATTGTCTTTATAAGCAGCAGATCATTGTTTCTCCTTCCATAGCACAAGTCAAAAAAGGAACTACAAAACTATCTTCTAAATCAAACTGATATTGAACTGTGCTAATCTTGATAACCACTTAGAATTTGAGATATCTGGACCTCTTAGTTTTGTATAAATTGGTTTATTCATTAGGAAGTACCCAGTTTTGAAATTGATTGAAATAATTCCTAAGCATGACGAAGCTTTAAATTATTTCAACCTTTGGCTCTGCAGAAAAGCTCACTCCTAATAGAAATTGAGACTGATAATATTGGTTTTGGCAGAAAGTTGCACGTATAGTCAAACTGGTTTGCATCTTGTGCGTCTGTTGGAGAAGTTAAGACTAGTACTTAGTAATTGTCCATATGGCATGACTTTGGCACATTTTGGATTAGTGTCTTAATGTTTACATATTAAATGCAGTTTTGGCTTTTGTTTCATGCTGGGTCATTGAAGAGTATTGCATTGTGGCATAATTATGTTTACAGTGAGGCGATACTATTTGAATCATATATGACAGTTCTGTTTTTGTGCAAGGCATTTGTGATTTGATGCCTGTGGCTGTGGTTCCAGTTCATTCCACCCCAACCATCAGTGACCAGGCCTTTTCTACTCCAGGTGCAGAAAATTCATCAAAATCTAATGGTCAAAGACTTCAGGTATCTTCCTACTTGTTTGGTTTTTAATTTGACTTTTGTGCATTAACAGTTTGCTTTTTGCTTTGTCACGCAATGTAATTCAGCTGTATTTTTCTCTCAGGCAGGAAAGCATACAGAGGAGCTTGCTTGGAGAGGGAAGTCTGATCTTTATATGCTGCATGGAGTGGGAAGTTCTTCTCAAACTCCTGATGAAATTCATCAGACCCCATCTCATGCTGAACTGCCATCATCAGACTATACACAGCACACATGCATATCTACTGGTGATCCTCTAAGACAGTGCAAGAAGGTATTCATACAATGCTCTGAGTCATGTTAAATCCTTGTTCTGCCCTGCATGTTCAAAACACTTAGTGCAACATTTTTTGCAGATGCGAGTGAAGTATAAACCATTTGCTCATTCCACAAGAAAAAGTCAACGTTTAAACCCAACGGGGATGACAAACTAGGAGTCGCTCGGGAATGGAGAAGATACATTCATCACCTTAGAGGATTAGGCACTTGTAAGGATTTGGCCACCACATGTGTGTTAATGTTTTGACAGGTCATCTGTAGTTACTTCCTCACGGCCTGTATATGAGTAGAAATACTTCCACTTAACTTGGTGTTTAATGTAGCTAACTCCTGATATCAGAATTTTATCATCCAAGATGAAGAATGGCCTGCTCTCTGTTGATCTGCCTGCATACAAGGGCGGACCAAAGGTGGGGGACTGGACCCTACAGCCACTCTCCAAGCTTTGAAATTTTCGGAAAATTATCCTTGAGTTATAAAAAAAAAGAAGGAAAAATATATACTTCTATGGTTTCGCCCATTTTATCTGTGATTTGCTCCTGTTAGCTTAAATTTTGGATCTTTCACTGTCAGTATCTACACTTAAGGCAATGAGATGAAACATGTGAGGACGTATCTCTTATTACTGTATGCTGCATTGCGTTGCTGTCACTTTATTTGGTTCCATAAGTTGGTCAAAAACTTTACAGGATTGTTTTTATAGATCTTTAAAAGGAAGTTTGTGTTGGTAATTGGAAATTAAAGCAATGCTATTATTCAATCATCATAACGTGTAATATAACATGTAGATGGATTATCATAAACAAACGTCGTAAGTAACACAAATTGCAACTTTCATTGTCCAAAACTTCCCTGTTCTCAGTCC
Source organism: Laguncularia racemosa (assembly GCA_037954665.1). NCBI lineage: Eukaryota > Viridiplantae > Streptophyta > Magnoliopsida > Myrtales > Combretaceae > Laguncularia > Laguncularia racemosa. Next base: position 834,826 of record JBBMOL010000153.1, read on the forward strand.
ATTTACAGTTCTTTTTTGAGCATGTTTGGCTCATTGGTACATCATTTTGGTATTATATTAACGTTCATACAAATTGAGAATTTCGTGATATGTCAGACAGATAAAATGATGATAAACATATCAGATGATATAAATAAAATATAAATAAATTATATATAGATTGATACAAATATGGTACAAGGGAAACTTTCATGAATCATTGCCGATGTCTTCCCCATTTTGGCACATTTTATGAGTAAATAAACAAAAAGGTGATATATATTCAGGATTGTTATGATAACATGAAGGAAACGTGAATATAGACTATAGAACTTGGTTCAAATTCCCAATATCAACCTAAGAGGGCCCAAGATAATCAACAATATTACTCGCAATCTTTATCATACATGACACAAGTGCAAAGTTTGTTACGAGGAAAATGACATTCGAAACAGGGATAAGTCAAAAAAAAATTTCCCCCTTTTTAAATCCTTTAATTTTTCTTTATGAGATATGGAAAATTTTTCAAATATCATTTTCTAGGATTATCCATATTGAAACAAATTAAATGGACATCCTAATTCCTGTTATATAACTAAACGAGCGAAACAATGTACACGAGGTGCATTTAATAAAAAATAAATTCACAGGTAATTTGATGGGAAACAAAATAGTTTTGCCAAAAGGAAAAAAAAAATACTGATTGAGCAATGAATTGATTTCTTATTTTTAAATTGAACAACCTAAGAAAATCAACTTCTGTTTGATGGTTAATTAGGATTAGTTCATAGCATGATATGAAGTTACTTGGTTTTGTGGCAACAGAGTTTTGTCCAATATAGTTTCCTTTTAGATTATTGTATCATTACATGCATAATAGCCAAAAAGAAAAAAGAAAAAAAAAAGTTATTTAGGAAAAATTGCAAATAACCCTAAACTTTTATTTTAGTACGGATATATTTCATAAACTTACAGAGTATATTTTAATACCCTTAAACTTTTATAATTTGGCAATATTAAAGGAGGGACATTTGCTTTTTCCATTAAAAAAGCCACATCAAAATCCAAAATTTTTAAGGATGTTAAAATGCACTTTAATAAATTTAGAAGTGATATCTATATCAAGATTAAAGTTTATGAGTTAATTTGCAAATTTAGGAATTACCGATTTATAAAAGTTTAAGTTGTGTTAAAATATATTTAATAGGTTCAAGGGTTCAGTGAAAGGAAACTAATTGTTACTGATAAAGAAAAAATAATCCTCTCTATTTGTATCATGAGATACCGTGGCTAAAGGTCGCCAGTCAACAAAATGAGAGGTATATTCATACAGATATTAAAGTTTAGAAACTTATTTATATTTTTTTCAATATTTTATTTATGATGCTTTTGATTGTTTATTTTTCAACAGAAACTATGCTTATGCATATTGAATGACTACAATGAATCAATTTATTATTTTTGTCTATGTATCATAAATTAAAAAATATATAGAAAGTTTTAAACTTTATCAAGCAACATATAAATTTAATTTCAATAGATTTACTTTTGGTATTGTGTGCCACTAATAATAATTAGATAAGGGAAAAGTGTAAATTTAGCCCTTAAAATTTACCATCTTTTCTATTTTAATCTTAGATCTTTTTATTTTTTGCATTGTAGTTTTCTATGTTTGTAAGCATTTGCAAATAGGCTCTTTTAATGAGATGTTAATTTTTCTATTAGAGAATCTAATTTGGCAAAATAATTATTTTAATTGAAAAAATAATAATTTATATTATTTAAATAAATTATTTAAGAATAAAAAATTCAAAAAATTAAAAATCTACAAAATAACTAAAAGGTTACATAATATATATATATATATATATAATATTAAAGCCAATGAGACCATTTTGATATCTTAGGTGTTTTTTTTTTTAAATTATTATTTGTAGATATACAAAAATAGACCTTAATATTTTTTGTTTGTTTAAGTGAAAAATTGTTTTGAAAGGGACTCAATTGTAAAATTGCATCTTTATTACCGGTCACCAATTCCCTCCATCACACCCCCACTACCAACCCTCGTAATTTTTACCAAATCTACTAGGAGGTTAAGCAACATGAGTAAAAAGCAAGAATTTACATTCATTAAGTAATTAACTATTTTTTATTTGTTTAGTAATCATGGAAGAAGATTTTATAGGTCTAAAAGTAAATTATATTATACTAGACAGGTATGAATATGCATCTACGATACGTGAGAAAAAATAATAAAGTTATATTTTATAAATTTCATACTATTATATCTGTAAACGCATTGTAGATGCATTAACTGTTAGCATACATACATTATTGAAGTAAATATTTGACTAAAATAAAAATTTATAAAAATTATAAAAAAGCAATAACTTAAAAAAGGAAAATATGGCCACTTTAATTTAATTTTGTAGTTTTTTTTTTAATTTTTTCCATTTCCATTTTTTTTATGGAGTTTAGCTGACATGCACTTCTAATTTAAACCTTTGAATTTACAATTGTGGAAAAGCCTAAAAAAAAATATATCTACAAAATTAATGAAGATTATCATCCTCAAGCCAAATAGAAGTAATTTACCATTCCATTTCCAATAGAATTACGTAGAGAAAAAAACAATAAGAAAAGGAATTCATTGCATAGTTCTAATTATAAACAAAAACTGTAGATGATTTTTGTTGTATTGAGGTTTTTCGAGTGGTTAAGTTACTTGCAAGAGAAGAAAAATAAGTTATGGGGGTGTCGAAGGTTATTTTGGCCTGATCACTTCGATACCTAAGTTAACATAATGATTATAAGATGGTGAAACACATAAAAAGTATATAAAAATCAAGAGTTAGGATTCTTTACCCAATGGCCTCAACCCTAATTATAAGAGTTAGGATTGGTCTTAATTTGGTAAGTGTATTCATATTTGAGATTCTTTCCAAATTTGGTGAAAGATATATCTTTAACTAATTTCTTTCCTTATCTATTAAAGCATTTTTCCTTATTTGGCTTTAAGATGTGCATGACTAATTTAAGCTTGCAAATCACTCATTTTGAAAATTTGATAAATTGGCAAAAGACTCTAAAAAATTGTAAATAATTCTCCAAATTTTGACTTTTGTATAGAAAAACCCATTGAACTTATCAAAATTTGCTTCAATAACCCATAAACTTTGAATTTAGTGTGTTTTTTAACATAAAAAAAAATGAAGTATCATTTATATTGCTAATTTATTAAAGTTTAGATGAATTATTTGTAATATTTGAAGGTTTATGGAATATATTTACACCTAGCAAGGTTCAGGGGTTATTTACAATTTAAAAAAAAAGAAAAAAGAAAAAGAAAAAGGGTTTCAAGGGCATTTCCTTAATAAGGCTGAAGTTTAGGAAGATCATTTATAACTTTTAAAAATTATTTACCGATTTATTAAAGATTAACAGGGTTATTTGTATTTTTTCTATATATACATACTTATACTTTATATCTTATATCAATAAACACACCATCAGAAAATGATGCCAAAACCCAAAAGATGAAAAAAAAAAACCCTTAAATGTTCAAACTAATAAAACTCTATATTCTTAATTTAGACTAACTTGTAGAAACATGTAACTTGATGATAATGGTTAGTATTTTATATTTACCTTCTTCTTTTTTTAAAAAAAAAAATAGAGTTGCTATTAAAATATTTATTGAAAGAAAATAATAGCGGAGAAAAATTATTGGGAGTGATTATATAAATATATGCATATGCTCTTTCTCGATTAAAAAATTGTACTTTTTGGGTAATCTCATGTGGGTTTAACGAGACAATGTCATGATTACCATTAAACTTTGTATGTTTCTATAATTTTATATTTCAACTTTGAAGTTATTAAATTATACATCCAATTGAAGGGGAAATTCACTAAAATAATATTATTTAAAAAAAATTCACGATATAGTATATTCAGAAAAATTATTTCAAAAATAAGTTGTGATAATTTGCTATTTTTTTATCATTGATTTTTTAAGAAAAAATCATATAAAGAAAATTAAATTTTTTGAATTTTTTTTTTAAAATAAAAATTTACCTGAAGAATAACAAAAAAATTATTTTTTATAAATTTAAAAATTGATTTAAAATTTATTAAAAAAAATTTTGCACCCCTTTATATTTTATCTTATAATATATAAAAAAAAGAAAAAAAAAACTAATATTGATGTGATTTTCTTTTTTAACTTTGAAAGGCTATAATTTTTCGCTCATATAGAGTTATGAAACTAATAATATATAAAAAATGATTGATTTGAGTCTGCTATAACTGGAACCAAATGTTGTTGCTGTTTGGTATTTTTATAAGGATTAAATTGCTATGTTTTCATAGCCTACTAGCTATTAGATTGATAAAAAAAGACGAAGTTATGACATAATAGACTCAATTTTTTTTGTATATTATAAGATAAAGTATACAAAAAGCACACATTTTTTTAATAATTTTTAAATCAATTTTTAAAATTTATATTTTTTTTGTTATTCTTTATATAAATTTTTAATTTTTTTTAAAAATTAATTTAAGAAATTTTAAAATTTTTACATGATTTTTTATAATTTTTTTTCAATGATAAAAAAAATAACAAATTGTCTGTACCTTTAGTACAAATTGTTGAAGGTATAGATCGGTCTATGCCTTCGTAACTTATTTTTTGAATAATATTTTAAAAATATTATTTCACAATTTTTTTAAAAATAATATTACTTTAGTGGATTTCCCCTCAATTGAAAATTTACTTGTCACGTTATTATTTATCTTTTTTTTTTCTTCCTTCAACAGCCATTGACCCACTCATCATCAATGGCCAATAACATCTCAAAACGTGTAATTTTTTTTTCATTTAATAACTTATAATCATACTGTATCCATGTAAAAAAAAAAAAAATAATAGTAATCCACATCGCCGGTTCAACTTGATTTCCTATTAAAATATATATATATATATATATATATATATATAAAATAGAAAAGGAAGGAACATGAAATCCACGCACAATACGTGCAGACGCAATACAGAGGATTGATAAAGAAAGAAGACATTAGTGGATATGTCTCCCTTAAATGCTGATTTTTGGAGTCCAAATACCATTCCACTAGAAAAATGAAAAGACAATTTGGCGTAGGAATGTGTTAGGTGTTTTTTTTCTTCTTTGTTCTATTACCATTATTATTATTTTCTCTCTTTTTCTTTGTCCCGTTTAGGATCTGCATATTTTTACTTTTTAGTGCACTAAAAGAGAGCTTTCCTTGTTTACTTTCAAAATTTACGTGTAGTTACAAAAATGGGGTTTCTTCGGAGGATTTTTAGGAGAATTTTAAGGAAATAAATTATTTAAATTTAAATATATATATATATATATATATATATATACATATATAATTTTAAGGAATCCAAATCTGAATTTTAAAATACTTTGATCGCGGATGTTATGCAGACTTTATTGTGCGAATTGGGTTGGAATGGCATTGTGCTTGTTAGTGTTTGAAACTTATAAAGATAGCACATAGCATTTTGTTAATTGGTATGGCGTTTGGAGCTGTTTGGCAATGTTGATCTTAATTCTTTAGAATTAGATATGATATTTTATTTGGACTGTAGTTTTAGATAGTATAGAATAAAAAAAAATAATATAATTTTTTTATATCATATTTAATTTACATTGGATAAAGATTTTTGTAATGTCAACTATTTGAATAGATAAATTACTATATTAAATATGATATATAAAATATTGAATAAATTTTTTTTGTGTATTTTATCCAATGAATTTGATTTTTATATCATATTTTAAATAATACAAAATATAAATATTTTATCTAGTACTTTAGGATTATTTTTGTTCAATAATTGATAAAATATACAAATCAAATAAGGGTCAAAATCTTTTGTTTAGTACACTACCATAAATTTATGACAACAAAATGATATCTATATTCTTTCTAATAATGGAGTTTAATTCAAGTCTTCAAAGAAGAAACTGACAATGGATTTTATTTTATTTTTTGGCACATGGGTTTAAGTCGTTTTGATTTTGTGTATTTTGCTTTTAGGTTTAACAATGTTGATAAAGGTTTTTGGACATGAATCCTTAAGGCCTAAGTCGACTTGTTTGTGTAAGGTCATTGTATCTAAATCGACCTTTAATAGACCACCACAACATCAAAAGTATCAAGTCCAACCGGTATATTTTGATCCTAAGCTCATATTAGGAACGAAATGTTTGACACAAATAAGAAAATGAGTCAATTAAAGATACATCTTTTATAATATTTGAGAAGAATCTCAAGTATGAATGTGCTTATTAAATTGAGACTAATCTCAACTTATATAAATAGGGATTGAGACAATTGAAGTTAGGATCTTGACTCTCTTGACTTTATATAATCTTTGCATATTTTATTATCTTACAATTCTTGTATTGACTGAGGCATCGGGTAGTGAATTTTTTAACATGCACATGCCATAGCATTATTATAAGTTATTAAACAAAAAAAACTACACATGGTGAGATGCTATTGGTCGTTAATGATGAGTGGGTTAATGTTATCGAGGGAGAAAAGACAGTAGCAAGCGAACTTCCAGTGGACCATACAATTTCACAACTTGAAAGTTGAAATATAAATTTATAAAAATATAAAAAGTTTAGATAATAACTGTAATATTATTCCAAAATTTAATTTACTTAATTCCTTACCATGCTTTAGCATCCGTGGCATGGGCACTACGTCCATAATATTAACAAAACTGAAAACTTTGAAAAAGACAATTTTAGTATAAATGATGAACAAATATATTTAATATAATTTTTTTTTGGTTATTTATCATTAAAACATAAATAAATAATAATTTAATAAGTTTAATGACCTCGACCCTGGTCTCTCTTATTTAACCATGTTACTATTAAAATATTTGATGATTATAATACTTAATGAAGATTACGTTTAACTTAATAATTATTTAGTTTTATTGAGATATACCTAGTAGTAACGTAACATTCTTTTGCGATTTGTATTTAACATAGAAAAATAAATATCAATTTAATAAGATTTATAATTCCCGAGCCTTTCGGTTAGCCTTATCCAAATCAGGAGTCGGGGGAAAGGAACCTACTTATAAACCAGAACCGCCCTCTAAGCTCGACTTACGTCGCGTCTTTATAACTTCAAAATTGTATTGCCCCGCCATGAGTAAAAGCTCTGTACTCCGCAATATCAGCGTCATCACATTCAGTCGGTTCCTTCATCATGCACGAACCCGGGATGCGAATGCGTGATCACGCCCTCTTTTCCTTTTTTTTTTTTTTTTTCTTTCCTGTCTAAACCAACGCTGCTCTCCCTTCAAAATCACCATGCATAATACCCCATCTGTTCAAAATCCTGACTTTGCCCGTTCTTGGTAATCAAAATCCTTTCTTTTTTAGTCCATAGTTATTTGCACGGTACTGTATTGCACGTACGTATGCACTCTTAGTTTAAAGAAAAGAAACACCATTAATCACTAGCATTGTCTTTTAGCGTTTAGGGTTTTCTTTCTTTTTTTTTGTGTTTTGTGTTTGGTTGCTTTTATGAATATGGAGGACATAGATAATGAGTTAAATCTAGTAGAGCTGAAGAAAGAAAGTGTGACTAGGATGTGTGAACAACTCAATAAACAATCAAGCAACCTTTTTTTGTTCACCATGCAATGGAAGGAATTGGAGGACCATTTTGATGATATGAAAAAGGATATTGAGGATAAGTTTAGGAAGGTTAAGGTTTTAGAGAGAGAAGTTGATGAAAGATTCAAGGTTGTTGAGTTGAAAGAGAGTAAACTGGTTTGTTATGAGAAGCAGATTAAAGAATATGAGGAAGATGCGGTTAAAATGGAGGAAAAGTTAGGTTTCTTAGAGAAGTGCATCGACGAGAGGAGTATAGAGTTGGAGGGGAGGGAGAGTAAATTGGTTTTGACTCGGACTGTCGTCAATCAGGAGAATGCAGTTAGTGAGTTGAGGAAGTCAATCGAGGAATGCTCAACGGTATTATGTTTAAAGAGAGGAGAATTAGGTTATGTGAATGGGACTTTGAAGAAGCGGAAGGAGGAACTTGGTTTGAAAGAGGATGGTTTATCTTTTGTTGAAAGTTTACTTGAGGATAGATGTAGAGATGTGGATTCAGATAATAAGAAGTTGGCTTTGGCACAAGAGAAGCTTGCCGAGTGTTCCATGGAGCTTGAGTTGAAGATGGAAAAATTGGCTTCGGTTGAGAGAGCTCTTGAAGAGTGTGAAAGAAGGCGTGAGTTTAAAAGGGAGGAATTGCGTTCACTTGAGAATAAAATTGTAAGTTGCTCTAGTGAGCTTCAGAGTAAAGAAGATAAACTTTTTACATTAAAGCAATCAATTGAAGGATGTGTTAAGGATTTCGATTACAAGATGTATCATCTCAGTTCAATCCAAGCATTAATCGAGGAAAACATTGAAGAGCTTCAATCTAAGGAGAAGAAATACGAGGAAATGCAGAAGCTTGTAAAGGAGAGTGCTGCAGAGCTTGATGAAGAGAGAAATGAATTGCGGCAAATCAAGTCATCTATAAAGAAACATTCAGAAGAACTCAATTCAAAAGAAGTGAGAGTGGCTACCCTAGCATATGATGTAAAAAAGCACCAAACAGAACTTGACTTGAAAATGAAGGAGATTGCTTTAGCTGAGGGAACACTTGAGCAAGTTTCAAAGGATCTCGAGTTGAAAAACAGGGAGTTTGATGCAGTCAAGGAGTCTATCAAGAGTCATAAAGCTGAGACTAAATCAAAAGAGAAAGATTTAGAGTGTCTCAAGAATAAAATTGAGGAAATGCAGAAACTAATAAATGAGTGTGTTGCAGAGCTTGGCAAGGAGAAAAATAAATTGGGTTGGATCAAGTCTTCTATAAAGGAGCATTCAAAGAACTCAAGTTGAAGGAAGTGAAAGTGGCTGCCATAGAAAATGATGTAGAAAAGCAGCAAACAGAACTTGACTTTAAAACAACAGAGATTTCTTTAGCTCAGGAAACACTTGAACAGGTTTCGGAAGACCTTGAGTTTAAATATTGGGAGTTCGATGCAGTTAAGGAGTCTATCAAGTGTCATAAAGATGAGACTGAACTGAAAGAGAAACATTTAATGCGTCTCAAGAATAATATTGAAGAGTGTCGGGACCAGCTGAAGGCAAAAGAACAGCAATATGTTTCCATCCTGATAACCATAGATGAGTGCTCTGAAGAGTTTGATGCAAAACAGGAGGAACTTGTGGAGGTCAAGAAATCATTGAGAGAATGCTCTGAAGAACTTGAGTCCAAACAAAGGGAACTCAAATTGATGGAAGAAAAAAGGAGCAAGCAACTCCAAGAGCTTGAGCTGAAAGAGAAGAACATGCTTTCACTCGAAGCTTCTGTCATGAAACAGTCTGAAATTCTCAAAGGGAAAGAGAAACAATTGGATGAGCAGCTTAGAGAATTTGAAGTGCAGAGTAGATGGCTTCTTTTGCAGAAGGAATCCATAGAGAAGCATGGAAGAGATGTGAAATTAGAAGAAAAAATTGTTGAACACAGTTTTAAAGTAAAGGAGGAAATAACGGAACATCCCATAACATCCAAGGATAAAAAAAATAAGCAGTTGTTGCTGTGTGAAAATTTGGAGAAGTATGATTCTGATTGTAGGAAACTTTTACATTATGTTCAAGAATCCTCCGATCCTGCAGCATTGGTGTTAGATGCATTGCAAGGAATTTACCACTTGGGTTCACCACTAAAGAGTGAAAGAGTGGATACTGATGCAGTTAAGAAGTGTTTATTGTTGGAGCATTTGATGTTGAATGCACCACAGGTCAAGCCTTCAGTAAAGAAAGCTGCAATGAAATTAGCTGTTGAATGGAAAGGGAAGGTGAAAGCCTTGCCGGAGCATTCCCTGGAGGTTTTAATTTTCTTACAACTTTTAGCTGCTTATGGAGTGGCCACTGTCTATCCTGCAAATGAGCTTCGAAACCTTCTCAGTTTGATAGCAGGTTATAGAAGTATAAAACAATTACGACAAGCCCTTGGAGTCATGGAAGAATTGCATGGTATGGAATGTGCATAATATAGATATTGATTTATAGTGCTTCATTAATATGTTTTTTGCAGCCTTTGCAATTTGATATCTCACTTTTGTGTTTGGTTAGACTGGCCTGTCACTTTAATGAAATGCATCCAAATTTTCTTCCTTTCACAGTCATTCTAGTGTCCTCATTAAATTTTCTCTACGCTGGCATTGCCTCCTTAAATATTGTGCAGCTGGTTCCATTGCACATGCTGGTCAATATTTTGTGTGGTCTGACAGTCTTCAGTAGTCTTGTTGCATTTAGGTTGCGTGAGTGGCTATCATGAAATTACAGATCAGTAGCTTATTCTTGTTTGATTTTAGCAAAGAACATTATTAGTGATATGTTCAAGATAAATTAAATAACTAAAAGCTTTTGTCTTGCTCTTATTTAATTGACATATCTTCTTTTCCACCTTGTGGTTTTGTTGAGCTTGTGTTCCATTGTTATAAACTACAGCACTCATAAATCCTTCTTTAACATATACTTACCTTTGACAGGATGCATGAATGCAACTTCCGAGGGGCCAGTGAACACTGAACTGTTGGGAGATTTCCCAGTGTACCATGCAAGTGATCATCTAGATATGGTTCCTAATTTTCAGGCCTCGATAGGCAAAAGAAGTTTGTGGTCATCTCGAATTGAGCCACTGAGTGAAAGTCTTGTGGATAAAGGAATTTTGGACACATTACGAAATGCCAAAGACCCAGCAAAACTTGTTTTGGATATCATAGAAGGGTCTTACAAAAAGCAACCTCAAAGAGAGGTTGTTGGTTTTCAAAACGATGTGGTTAAAATTCATATAATCTTTCTCGAGCAGCTGATGATCATTTCACCACCAATAGCAGAACAAGTCAAAGAAGGAGCTAGAAAGCTAGCTACAGAATGGAAACGAAGACTGGATCATGCTTATCCCAAGAACCACATGGAAGTTTTGAGATTTCTGCATCTTTTGGCTGCATACAAATTGGTTTCTTTGTTTAGGAAAGCCGAAATTCTGAGATTGGTTGAAGTTGTTTCCCTGCTCGACAAGGCAACCGAATTATGTCACGCCCTTGGTTTCGCCAAAAGGATTTCTGGTAATATATGGTCCTCTGTTGTGAATATGCGCCTTAATTTATGGTCTTTCTTTAATTTTCTTTGTTTTCCTTTCCATAAGCCTGCAGTTATAGGTGATGTGTCCACTAAATGCGCCTTGTTGAGTTATTTTCTCAAAGTATATACTTCCTTTTTCAGTGAAAAATATCCAACTTCTTTATTGATAAGATTTTTTTTTTTTGTTTTTGTTGCAATTATGCCTTCAATTCATTTTCCTCAGGATTTTCATTCTTGTTTAGAAAATATCTAGATTAGATGAATGGGGACATTCGTTAAAAGACTGTTTAAAGCATATGAATAGAGTCATGAATAAATGGGTAAAGTCAATGTATTTTAGTGCAAAAGGGTCATTTTCAAATCCTATATGAGTTGCTCCCTACCCCACTTGAAAACAAGCAAAGAATTATCTCAGTAACATTAGTCTTTTAGTTTGTTTTTAGGTTAAATTAGTTTATGAGATTAGAAAGTCCTTTCTAACGAGTCCTCACTTTTGTGAGATCAAAGAGCTCCCGCTGTGATGAGTCTTCAACCCTTTCTCCTATAAATATCATCCATGACTCAATCTTGAACCTGGCCCCTTAACAGTTTTTCTGTATCTTTGTACATGATGCAAGCATATATTACAATTGAGTTTTGGGAACCATCAGGAAAACTGCTGATAAAATAAAAATAAGTCAACTAGTGATCTAGCATATCCATTGTTCTTAAATCAAAACAATTATAGATTATCAAAATAAATGGATTTCCATTTTGAATAATATTAGTCATTTAGCATGTCCATTATTCCATTTTCTGATCTGTTTTGCCATATGTAGAGAAAAACATTGACAACTTGTTTGCTTTAATGTAATTGTGAGGGAATAGAATATGTATTCCTGGAATAGCATCTATTTCCTTATTTAGTTGAAACTTGATTGACTAATGATGATCTAAGAGGCTTTTCAATTCCCTCTTGATAAGGAATTAATTTTATAGTAAGTGTTATTACAATGGATTAGCATTTTTTTTCTTGATATGTCTTTTCCATGCATCAAAGTAGGACTGTTATTGAATGTTATTTGTTTGCATGACCTGTTTTATCTCTTTCACTGTTTTATTTGTCTTATTGTTTGTCAAAATGAGACAAAAACAAGATAGATAAAATGAGAATTAGATTAATAATAGACATAAATAAAACACAAAAAAGATTTTTTCCATACATTAGATTTCATGAGGCACAAATAAGAAACAATTAGAAAATAATATTAGGAAATAATGATGTCGTAGATCTCTAAGAAGTAAAAATAGACAACCCCTCCCAGCGGGAATAAGGCTTGAGTGTTGGTGATGGTGTTGGTGTTGGTGTTGCTGTTGTATTTTGATAAATTACTTTTGGATCTGCCGGTTGCATTCTATATTTTAATTTATGTTTTGCTTATCTTATTGATTAATACTGCAACTTTCTAACATATCGAATGCAGTTTTTCCTTTTTGGTTTAATATTGGAATAGTGATTGTGATTCCAAGGAATTTAATATGTATTCTGAAGTCTTATTATAGGGTAACCAGGTTTGTAGTAGTGGCACGATATTTGTTTATTTGTTTTTCTATTTTTTGGTTTGATTACTTAGCGTTTTTAGATCCTTTGTAAAGCGGTTGGTTTTTAACATGTTTGAGTTTCTAAACAAATCCGGTAGAATAAAAGTACCAAGCCTAAAAATTGTATTATCTAGGGGAAGCTGCTTTAGCTTTATGTATATGCCTTGCTGTGTGATGACAATGCTCTGAATCCTTGTTTTCTATTGTTAATCCTGTTCCAGGCAGTGCTGCTTCTACTTCTTATCCAAAGCCTAATGCCCATCGTATGAGTGAGAGAAAACGTCGTAGCACAAATGCTTCAGTGAATATTCAAGCCAAATCAGACAAGCGGAGATGTACATTGCCTTCATGTGAGGTCCTGCACACAAAAAATTAATTTGATTGAACCCACGGTAACAATACTAACAAGATACTTTCATATTTACTGTGGTATGACGTCCTTGATAGAATCCCTGCAAATGTAATTTTTTTTAGTTTACACAGCTTGACGTCCTTGGTACAGTTCTCTGTTGATAGAATCCCTGCAATTGCAAGCCCTTTTAGTTCACATAACTAATAAATAATTAGTCAAGTTTTAGGAAAGAATAATAGAATTTTACCGCATTCCATTCTGAATGCAGTATCCATCTTAGAGTACTGCACGTATCTGCTGGTTCTACTGCAACGACAGTGGCTATTGGTTCTCCTATAATTGCTCATGTTCATGGTTGTGGATGTTCTGGTGGTTTGGGTTCACCATGGGCTGGGAACATGCTGGTGAGGTTGGTTATGATACTTGATTTATTGCTCCTTAGTATAAGGTTACTCATAGTGAATCTAAATGTTTGGTTAAGGTTGGTATAATTGATGCAACTAAGGGACAATACTGAAACTTCGACCTTCATATTGTGAGTCTTGGATGTTGGATTCTAAGATGGACAAACTAAGTTTTTTTTTTTTTTTCGTTTACTTATTTTAAGTTTTCTCTAGTATTTTTGTTCTTTGTTGTGTTTGGCAATTTTTTTTAGAAAAATGAAAACAAGTGGAAATAGGAAGAAATATAATTTTCATTTTGTGTTTGTCTATATAGTAAGAAAATGCGAGAAAATTGAGAGAAATGTTATTTCCATCGTTTGGTTGGAATTGTGAAAGGGAAATGAAGAGAAAAGGATTGCGTATTTGATAAAATTAGCCCGTTTGTTTTTGGTAAATATTAGACATAAAATTCTTTTATTCTTATATGGGGTGCTCTTGTAACTTTATATCGTTATTCTTCATTCTATTTCCATCCATTTTTAATCTTTCCTTTTAAGATATGAAACTCATTACACTGCATTTCCAACTATCTAGTGATTTTCTATTCTACCAGCATCACCATTTTAGAAATGTGTTTGATTCTCTTACATTAACAATGTGATAGGTTCCCGTATTTAGCGAGAATCTCACGAATTTTTATTAGCCAAGAACAAGTATACAAGAACTTTGGTTAAGAGGACCAGAACCTCTAGCCTAGGGCTCAACTGCCAACTATGACAAAAGACCCCTAACAGAATTACTTACTTCCTATTTATACTAATTCCTTATGGCTAACAAACTTAGGTATCCTAACCACCAAGTGGTTAGTAGTTAGGAATTCCTTCTAACCACTTACACACTTAACAACTCAATACTAATCTGCCCTCTTATGCTTGCGCTTAACATAGACTTGAGTGATGTCAGGTCTATCATTACTCCCCCTCATTAGATTCACCTTGTCCTCAAGGTGAAATTCAGGAAATCTACCAACAATATCCTAAAAAATTTCCCAAGTTGCCTCAGAAGTAGAAAGGCCCATCCATTGTATTAATACTTCCAATCCTGGACCAGATGGAAGATTGCGAAATGCAAGTAATGCCATAGGTTTCATCTGCATGCTATCCGGAATCAACAATTGATCAGGCACAATTGTAGCCACATCATTTGGGCTTAAAACTTTTCGAAGTTGAGAGACGTGAAAGACTGAATGTATTCAAGCTGTGGAAGGTAGGTGCAACTGATATGCCACTGCCCCAATACGCTTGTTAACTTCAAAAGGGCTAAAGTAATGAGGTGCTAACTTTTCATTGTTTCGTTTGCCCAATGAATGCTGTCGATAGGGTGCTAACTTGACGAAAACTTTATCACCAATCTTAAACTACACCTCCCTCCTTTTCCCATCGGCCACTAACTTCATCCTTTGTTGTGCAAGCAAAAGATGATGACGTAACTCAGATAAGAAATGGTCACGTTCTTGTAACATAGTATCCACAGAATCATAAGCAGTCGAATGAACATTGTAGGTAGTAAGCATAGGAGGATCTCGACCATATAGAACCTTGAATGGTGTTGTACCTAACGTGGAGTGGAAAGAAGTATTATAGCAATACTTAGCCTAACTTAACCAATGACTCCAACACTGAGGTTGTTGACTAGTAAAGCACCTTAACTATGCTTCCAAACATCTGTTCACCACCTCAGTTTGGCCATCTGTTTGAGGGTGATAAGCTGAGCTACGCTTCAAAGTAGTCCCTTGTAATCTGAACAATTCTTGCCAAAATTTACTAAGGAAAACCTTATCTCTATCCGACACAATGGAATGTGGATATCCATGCAACCGAACCACTTCTTTAATAAAAAGAGAAGCCACTGATTGAGCTATGTAAGGATGCTTTAATGGAATAAAATGAGCATACTTACTAAGTCTGTCCACCATAAATAGGATAGCTGAAAATCTTTGCGATCTAGGAAGAGCTTCAATGAAATCTATCGCAATGTCCTCCCATACTCTCACTGGCACAGGTAAAGGTTGCAACAGTCCAGCTGGAGAAAGGGAAAGATACTTATTTTGTAGGCACGTAAGGCACTCGGCTACAAACTTATATACGTCCCGCTTTATCCCTTCCCAATACAACTCGCAAGCTAGCCTCTTATACGTCTTAAGAGGCTCCACCATGACCAGCTATATGACTTCGGTGACTTTCAGCAAGCAACGCTGGAATGAAAGAAGAAGACCTTGGAATCACTAGTCGATCTTTATAGAAAAGACGGCCCTGAACCACTGTATACGGAACATGCGCTCCACCATCTATCAAAATGTCTTGTTTTAACTTGGACAGTTTAGGTCAGCATCAATCTCCTCTAGTAGCTTATCCATATCCACTAGTCTCCTCACTGTCACGGACATCAACTCCTCACTACTGGAAATTCTGGATAGTGCATCTGCTACCATGTTCTCTCTCCCAGCCTTGTACTCAATACTGAAATCATATCTCAACAATTTAGACAACCATCGTTGATAATTCGGATGGATCTCTCTTTGTTCCAACAAAAACTTTAATGGTTTTTGATCTGTTTTGATAACGAACCGATGTCCCGACAGATAGGATCGCCATCTTTTTACTGCCAACACTATAGCCAACAATTTACGTTCATAAGCTGACTTTTGACTTCTTGTACCTGATAAAACTTGACTATAATAAGCAATTGGCTGATTATCTTACATCAACACAGCTCCTATGGCATGGGAGGAAGCATCAGTCTCAACTACAAATGGTTTGGAGAAATCAGTAATGCTAGGACTGGTGCCAACATCATAGCTTGCTTGAGATGTTGAAATGCCTCTTCACTGTCTGCGTTCCACTTGAAGCTCCCTTTTTTTAACATCTGTGTTCAAAGGCCATGCAATTTCTCCATAATCCCTTACAAATTTCCTATAATAACCAGTTAAACCAAAAAACTTCTCAACTCCTTCACACTTCTAGGTCTTGGCCAATTTACCATCACTTGAATTTTCTTCATGTCTGCCGTTACTCCTTCATTGGAAATGATATGACTGAGATACTCAGGGGTTGCTTTGCCAAAAATGCATTTCTTTGGATTTGCATAAAGCTGTTGGGAACTTAGAACACTCAATGCCACTCTTAAATGCTTCACATGATCATCAATGCTCCCACTGTAGATTAAGATATCATAAAAAAACACTAATACAAACTTCCGTAAATATGGTTTAAAGATATGATTCATAAGAGATTGAAAAGTAGCTGGGGAATTAGTTAATCCAAAGGGCATTACAAGAAACTCATAATGTCCCTCATGAGTCCGAAACGTTTTCTTCACAACATCCTCCTTCTTCATGCGTATTTGATGATATCCGGATTTCAAATCAATCTTTGAAAAAATTGTCGCCCCTTGTAATTCATCAAGCAACTCATCTATAATGGGAATCGAAATTTATCCATCACTGTCACTTTATTTAAGGCCCTATAATCCACACAAAAATGCTAGCCTCCATCCTTCTTCTTCACCAATAATACTGGGCTTGCAAAAGGACTTATCGCTTGGCTAAATAATACCCGAAATCCATCATCTCCTTCACTAATTTTTCTATTTCATCTTTCTGGAACTGAGAATATTTGTATGGCCTTATTGATACTGCATTAACCCCCTCCTTCAACGCAATAGAATGATCTTTAAGTCGCTCCGGTGGTAATTGATGAGGCATGTTGAATACTGCCTCGAATTCCTCCAACACCAATTGAATTTCCCTTGGAATTAAGTATTGATCCTTCGATTCATCAAAGCCCATCTCTCCTAATTGCAGTAAGTAAACTGCATCATTTTCCTCTACTGACCTCATTAAAGTCTCCATATTCACAGGGGTCTTTGAAAGAGTCGAGTCTCCTTTAATGATAAAATTCTGTTCCCCTTGTGAAAATTCCATGGTCATCTTACTCCAATCATTCACCACCTTTCCCAAAGTCTGTAGCCACTTGATTCCCAGAATAATATCACAACTTCTTAACTTCATAGGCAAATATTCTCGTCTATCCTTACTCCTTATATTGACAATATTACACCCGTACAAATCCCTTCTCCTTTAATTTTCAACCCATTCCCCATGGCAACCACATACTTCTCAGTTTTGTCCATCTTGTAATCCAATAACTTCAACAACTCGCAAGAAATGAAATTATGTGTAGCCCCACTATCAATTAGCACAATTACTTCTCTACCTTCTACCTTCCTCTTACCTTCATGGTTCTGGGAAAAGTAAATCCTATAATTGACCCAGCTGCCAACTCTATAGTTTGAAGAATTTCCTCCACCTTTTCCTCACTATTTACTTCACCAAACTCTTCTTCATCATCCATTGCAGCTAACACTTGTAATTCCATTCTTTTGCATCTATGTCCAGGACTAAACTTTTCATTACATCTAAAACAAAGGCCTTTCGCTTTCTTTTCTTGCAATTCCCCTAAGGTTAGCCTTCTATATCCTCTCGTATTTTGACTCTTATTCCCTTCTACTATCCTATTACTTGATGAAGTATTAAATCGATTTTCACCACTTCCCAACTCTTCCTTCCTTCTGCCAACTCCCCCCGATTCCAACTTTAGTCCCATATTTCCCACTCTACTTCCTATCCCATTTCGACTCCATCTACTTATCCCCATCCTCCTTAACTTCTCTTCTACTTGTTGGGCTAACTCCATCATTTCTCCCAAACTCCTAGGCTTCAAAATTTGTATCTCCAACCTTATTTCATCTATCAATCCATTCATAAACGTGCTTTCAAGCACGAATCAGGCAACTCAGGCAGTGGAGCAGCCAACTTAAGAAACCTATTGATAAATTCCGCAACCGTGCCATTCTGCTTGACTGCTAATAACCTTTGACATTGTGTCCCTTCATGAGTAGGACGAAAATTTTGTATTAGCAGCTTCTTGCACTCTTGCCAATCTACAATTAGCCTTTGCCCTTCCATTCAGCGAAACCAAGTCAGTGCTTCTCTCTCCAAACTCATTCTAACCAATTCCATCTTTTCCATCTCCGAAAATCTCCCTACTGAAAAGAATCGTTCTACTCGATAAATCCATCCATTAGGATCTTCTCCCCCAAACATAGGCATCTCAATCCTTCTTGTCCTACAATCTTTCCTGGATTCTTCGTTACATCCCATCCCTATAGGTGGATCAATGCGGCATCTTGAATCATTCCGCATGTAATTACTTTCATATTGCTCTTCTGAATCAATCAGATCTTTCCCAACTCCTCTCTCCGATGGGATTCCGGGCGGGTTTCTTCCGCTCTGTTCGTCACCAGACCTTTCCCACCATCATTTTCTTTCCACGATTGTAACATTGTCAACAACATACTCTGCATCTCTGACTTCATCCGTTCACACATTTCTTGATTCGAACGTTCAAGTTGCCTCTGAAAGTCGAGATGAACTTGACTAATTGCTCTCTAGATCTCTTCCTTATCATTTTTCCTTTCCTCTCGGAAAACTTCCAAATCCCTCTCTATTCCTTCTATTCAGTTGTCAGCCTTCTTAGTAGCCATCTCCCTGGGATTCGACGGCTCTGATACCAAATGATAGGTTCCCGTATTTAGCGAGAATCCCATGAATTTTTATTAGCCAAGAACAAGTATACAAGAACTTGGTTAAGAGGACTAGAACCTCCAGCCTAGGGCTCAACTGCCAACTATGACAAAAACCCCTAACAGAATTACTTACATTCTATTTATACTAATTCTTTATGGCTAACGAACTTAAGTATCCTAATCACCAATGGTTAGTAGTTAGGAATTCCTTCTAACCACTTACACACTTAACAACTCAATACTAATCTGCCCTCTTATGCTTGTGCCTAATATAGACTCGAGTGATGTCGGGTCGATCACAATGTCTCTTTACATATAATTTTTTTGGGTACATTATACTGGTCACCCTTGAAAACTTTTACAATTCTATAGTACTCAGCCTTCACAAAATTGAGTGCTTTTTTCTTTAAAATAGTCATGATGCCTTTTTGCGAATTTGGCCATCCATGTATAAATAAATAATTTCTGTTGTGGTTTTTAAAATTTCAATAAACAATATTTGTTGTAACGATATGTTATACATGGATTTGATCTTGAGCAGATGGAATGGTTGGTGGAACTGTTTTGCTTGCCAATATAAAATCGTAATTAAGAAGGTTTTTTTTTTTTTTTAATAAAGCAATTGGAATTATCTACAGTTTATACGATTATATTTTCGAGCATTTTAGGTAGAATGATGTTCCAATAGATTTATGGGAAATCGAAAGAATCATGATACATGACCGAAGCTTATGGTTCCTAAAGACATATCGAAACTTTAAAATCGTTCCAAGTGTTGCATTTGCTTTGAAAAAGCTAAGCCAATTATCATCCATATTCTTCCATGTCAGTCGCCCCCTTCATTAAGAATATGATTATAGCCCTGTACGTATAATAAAACATTTTCCAAAATCGATTAGACTAGTCGGAAGTGCAGTTATGGTACTTGTGGCCACATTGACGACTATAGATGGTTAAATGCATTTTAAGATTTTATATCCATTAGTTAATTGGTTAATTCTTTGAATTAAGGTGATAGGATTTAGAAACTTAAGTTCATTACTTTGGGATAATCAAGAAAGATTTAGTATGATGGACTTAGAGTATGATTGTTGGAATCTATTATTAACTTTTCCCATAAGGCTCATACAATTAAAGAAGGCCTTCATTGGGTTTGGTTACATGTATGGTCTATGTATGCTTCTTTTTATTGATAGGGGATTTATCTAGATTGTTGATGACTAACATGTTTTGATGGATGGCATTGATAGTCAAATCCTTATAAATAACTACAAACCTTCCTTATTTGGACAAAAAGAGAAAATTTGGAAAAATATTGTTACTTTGTCGGATTATTCTCTCAAAAGATCAAATTCTTGATTATTGGAAGAGTTGTCATTGGTGTGTTTGAGCCTACTCCTTTCTATTCGACTCACTTGTGATCATCCCCCTACGTACCATCATTTGTCACTCCTCTAGGTTCACTTGTAACGTGAAAATCTCATCGCTCATACATGACAACATTGTGATTGGACCCAACCACTTACATTTTAGTGACTTCACTAGGGAGAGGAAGTTGACAACTTCACAATAATACCTCTAGGGAGAAGGATGCTTGATCCTAGTAATAACATTAATCAAGATCATGAGGTTAACCTTGAAATTGTTGAGCAACTACCCTCACCTAAAAATGTTGATCTTATTAATAATACTCTGGAGTCTTATCTTGAAAATGTGTAGGAGGTATGTGTTGCTCAAGACAACACTAGAATGATGATACTTGTTTAATGTATACTTAGTATTGCAAGCTTTGTTGTTGCGTAATAATGAGTAGCTTTACCAAATCCTATTGTTGTTACACAACAACTTGTCCCCTAGGTACCTTAATCCTCCATCTTAGCTTCCATCAATCAAGAAGTTGCTCTTAAGTTTGAGGAGCAGGCTCCTACATTAGAGCTTGTAGTTGCATATTATCTCATACCTAAGGTGAGGAACCAAGAAATCTACATGGGGGGATCTTCATCCTCATGTACTATGCCTATGTCACAAGGTGTTATTAGATGATTTACAACTTGTGTTAACCTTAACCCTGCTACTCTTGTAGAGGTTACAATGTTTGCTCCTAGGAGCACATTTTTCACAGGAGGATTTAGACATGTATTTAAAGAAAATACAAACGAAGTCCATCATGGGGTACTGGATCATAAGCTCTTGTACAATCAACATATTGTAGCTAAGTCTTACCTTAAGGACTATGTAAGTCTCGAGTTCATACTTTTTAATGGAAAGAAAGGAAGCGCTAAAGAGCATCTATCGAAATATATCGGAACATTGGAATTTTATGGGTTAGATGATGACTTCAAGTTAAAAAAATTCTCCAAGTCTCTCACGAAGAAGGCATACACATGGTATCTCAATTTTCCACTAGTGTCAATAGATTCGTGAAGTAGAATATGTAAGATGTTTTTAGAAAAGTTCTTTTCTATCCAAGAAAGAGTCACTCTGGTTGACATGGGAAAAATCCCATAGAAGCTTAGGGAAGGCTTGATGGAGTACATTGAGCGTTTTAGGAAACGCTTTCTAGACATTTAAGATATTTGTGATGAAAAGGAATTAGTGAAGATTTGCATTTAAGAAATGTTCATTGAATATGCGATGCATCTAAAGAATTTATCTTTGGTGTCATTCGCTACATTGGTTGAAAATGTGTGGAGAATCAACATTTCTATTGCAAAGCAAAAGGGAGGAGATCGTAAGTTCAACAAGCAGGCATTATCTGCAACTATACCCTAAGGAGAAGAATCCAATGGAGGGAAAAAGCCTAGGATTAGGAAATCTGGAGTCGAGACTATGAGGGATTTTATACCGACATTAACATATCCATGCTCGATGGGAAAGGCATATATAATGCTGACATATAGTTGTGAGACATGAATATCAAACTTCTGAGAGTCGAGTGCCTCCCTACTACGAATGAAAAGAATGATAATAGATTTTGCAGATTCCATAGAATCGTTGAGCATTATACTAAGGATTCTTTCACTTTAAAGAAGACATTTAATGAAAAAGTGTAGAGCAAAGAGCTCATAATTGAGGATAATGACATTTGCAATAACTTACTTTTGGCACGCAGTATCTAGTATGGCATTGTAAATGTTATCACCCACGATCTTGCAACAATAGAATTAACAAATGTGTAGTTAACTAAAGCATACAATGATAGGAGAGAAGCACCTGGAGATAAAATAAATGGTGATAAGAATGTTGTCACCGCTTTACTGAAAACTTTGACTATCAAAAAGTTTTTTTTATCTCCTTGGCTTTGATGAGAACTTTTGGTTAATTATAGCTACTACACTTATAAGAATTGCCTAGGGATAGCATGATGAACGTATCATAATACAACCTATGGAGGGGATAGTTTCAACAAGTGATGATGTGATTACATTTGATGGGGTTGATATGTGCATAAGAATCCCAATCACGATTACCCTCTATATGTAGAAACTATACTTAATGGTTATCCAATTAAGAGGACATTTATTGGCAATGGATCTTTACTCAATATCATGCTAATGTCTATTTTCAAAGCTACAAAGATAGACATTCGATACTTAATAAAGTAACCTATTATGGTGAATAGTTTTTATGAGTCTTTTATAGAAACAATGAGGTATATCAAAGTAGATTTTGATATTGGTCATATCCGTGGCTCCACATGGTTTCATGTAATCAATATGCCCGTATTCTACCATCTCCTCGTTGGAAGGGCATGGTTTCACAAATATAATATGATACCATCAATGCATGAAAGGACATTGGAATAGGAAGAATGTCTTTATTTTCATGACAAAGAATCCATTCAAGTATAGTGAACATCATCTTGTTGAAGCAACTTTCTTTAATAGAAACATAGATAAAGGGGATGCACTTGTGGCAAAACCCATTGAACCATCGTCACACACATGAGAAGAAATTCACTCATAAGAACCTAAGAAGAGGAAAGCATGCAGTTGTCATTGTAGTGTCAAGAAATGAAAAAAAAAATAAAAAAATCTAAAGGTGATTGTATAAGTTGAAAACGCCATATAGGTTAAAAATTATAACCACTTATAATAGAATGCTTTTGTTAGTTTTCCATCATGATTCTCTCTTTATGTGTAAACAAAGTGATAGATGCTTCATATTAATGGAATAGTTTTTCATATTGATAATGAGTTTGTGTATTCTCCCTTTATTGCAATTGTCGCCGCAAGATAAGACATTAGTCTCCTTAGTGTGTAAAGCTAATTTCATGAAATAATTGAAATATGATTGATGGCAACCAAACCCTCTTGATTGAGTAAAAGAAAACAATAACAAGTATAAGATTTCATTTAAGCATTGTTCTTGATTGATAAGAGTCTTGACTCTCAAATGCATAATGATGAATTTGACCAGTATGTTGCTAATTGGTAAGAGTGTTGTTTCTTAAGCACATGACAAGCCGAGTGAGAGCATAGTCTCTTCAAGTGATGTCCTCCACCACACCCCTTACACAAAAAGAAAAAAAAGAGAGGGTTAACTTCTTGAGATGAGGCTTGATTCTATGTAATATCTTGATTAAGTTATGTTGAATAGTCATGTAATGGGAAGTATCCCCTTGATTGACATGAGAATTCTTGATCCCAAGCATTGAATATCACATTGCTGCTTAAGCGTGACCAAATACTTTCTCAAAAGGGATTGTTTAAATTTTGTCATTGGAAAGGAATGACTTTGCTTGAATATATGAAATAATACAAGAGAGTCACATTTATGCTACACAATACTAATGCGACTAGGTTGAGCTTTTGCTCCTAGTTGCATGGTGTTGTTTAAAAAGTAAGATAGTAAGAGCAATATAATCACTCTACACTAGGAAGTTTTGCTGCTTAGTTGAAGCCTTTGCTCCTAAGTGGGTAAAGTCTTCACACTTCCACTCTCTAAATATAGAATATACTTCACACTCAATGTTGTCTTCCTTACTAGTTTCTATTGTTGATGATTCTAGGCCTTTCTTTACACATCATGCATGGCCATATTGATACCAAGTTAAGATATACTCTTTATTCATAATGTCGATTAATGAATCACAAATTATTTAAGAGAATCGAAAATATCCTGTCATATAATCTCTTAGCATGTTGCTAAGTAAGAGCTATTGCTCTTAAGTATATGATGATGAGATACATTAATTAAAGCTAAATAAGCATCAAGAGAGCATGTGAGGACAAAAGCCAATGTATGAATCTCATTATCCTCATTGATTTTCCAATATTTCATTATAATTATGTTACAGAAGAAAGACAATTACAATTACATGGTTGAAAGGATTATGATGGAAGAGGCTTAGGTTAATGCTCACAACCACAATTAAGTGATTACAAGCATACTGCCATGAATTTAAGTACATGTGCTCCATCAAGACATTGCAACTCTTGAGGAACAAGTGACTAAGTTGCAACACTTGGTTTTCGATAGTAGCATAAAAGAATGTTTGCAACTAGAGTTGAATATGATATATTAATAGCCAATAGAGGAAATTCATTAATAGGTGTAGCATACAACTCTTATATTTTGCAACCATGATCAAGGGACAATGTTTCATTAATACGTGAACATTTGAATATGACTATGCACCAACATGGATCACTCTCCTCTAGATTTGAAGACTCAATGTTAATCACTTCTGTCAAAGTTGTATTGAAGCTCTTTGTGTTATTGCTATATCACCATTAGAGTAGAAATAAAGATCCTCATAATTTATTAAGATGCTAGCCTTATGTGATGATTACAACTCATGATGCTTGCTTTGTATAGTACTCTCTATGTGTGATGCCTATACGTGATGTTTGTAGTGTGATGCACTTGAAGTGTGCTTATGCTTGTGCGCGCATTGTTCACTACATTCATGCATGAGTGCACTCTTATGTGCGTTGCTCGTTATGCTAGAGCACGAATGTGCTCTTGCGCATGTCACTCGATGTGCTCATGAACTCATTGCTTAATGCACTCATGCATGCATCACTATGATCAACATTACTTGTGCAATGTGAATGACATCTTTATTGAAGCTCTTCATCACATGATACTACATAACCTCCTCATATGGTGCTCGTTAGAATCAAAACCTTAACATAATCTTTACTGCATGGTGTTCATTTCACATGATGCTCTTAAGCAATTTCTCACGATGATACTTGCTTTCAAAGTACTTGATCTGTACATAATACTTTGAAGGATGAAATGGGATCATGTATGAGTGATGATGGCTTAAATAACTATTGAAATTTAGAAGTGGTAACAACGATTGTGTACGGTTCTTATCACTTGGGGGAGGAGAGGAAAATGAAGTGTCAATACACCTTGAGAATTAGAGAATCATAAAGAAAAAGTAGACAATATGGTGTGTAGATGCACAAGTGAAATAAAGTGCACATGGATTCACAAGTGGGGGGGAGTGCATATTGTAGATGTACAAGGAAGTAAGGTAATTAAGTTTGATAGGCTTTCTATGAAATGAAATGAGGTGCACATGGTGAGATGGTATGCATGTCTATATGTTATATACGTTATAATTAGAGGGGTGTAGTGAAGAAGCTCATGCATGTAAGGTCAATTAATCAAATGTCAAGTGTATGTGTGGTGAGGAAGATTAATCAAACGTCAAATGTATGCGTAATAGGGAAGCTCATGCATGCAAGGACAATTAGTCAAACTTTAAGTGCATATATAATAGGAAAGCTTGTTCATGTAATATTAGTTAGTCAAACATCAAGTGCATAAGTGTATGCCTAAGAAGAAAAATGGATTAAACTCATGACTACACTACATCACTTCCATCGAGCCAATACACAAGGGTGCATTACTAGAGTCGGGATTGCGAGGTGAGCCAACTCATTTAACCTACAATTTTTGCGGATTAGGCTAGAAAAATTAAGCTTGCATAAATTACAGGCTTTTTAGCCCGCCTTATGTTACCCATAGGCTAATGCGAGCTGACTTGCCAAAAAATGAGAAAGCATATGAGATTTAAGATTTTTTTTTAAAATTTACTTATTAGTAGTTGGTTTTATCTAATTATTGTGTGGCATTTATATTGTCAAGTACTAAGAGAACATTATTATTTTTAAAATATATAATTTTTTTAAAAAAAATTATTACGGTTTTATTGTTTGGCATGTTAGCCTACTTAACCATGTTGGTCCATGGGGAGGGTTGAGACTCTTTGTTCAACCTACTTTTGGTGCGAGCCAAAACGGCTTAACTCACATCAACTGTAGGCTAATGCAGGCTAGGGCAGGCCGCCTATTAATCCTGTATTTTTGGCTCAATGCATTATATCACTTCCATTAAGCTAATATATGAGGAAGGCTAAAATTTTAACCTATATATTATTCAATATTCATATGGCATTCAACACTTTAACAATCAATACTCAATTGTGAAAGATGTTGGAAGGTCAACTAAAATGTGCAGCTGAAACAAAACACTTCTTGGGTCTTACTCTAACTGTTGGAATTAGCTTATGAGTCAGGACAAATAATGTTCTACAGGTGGAAGTGATTGATCTCAAAAGAAATTACAAGAATAAGAAACTGAAATTATCAGGGAAAATGGAACCAATGTATTGAGAAAAGGCAAGGCTCTACATTGTGGCATGTACAAAACGTATATATGTACCTAGTTGAAGGCCAAGGAGAAACAAGGAGAGATGAGAAATAGACCTGATATTTCGGTGCAAGGAATGTCTATCCTGTTAAAGTACTAGTGGACCATAGCCATTGAAGTCAAGCCACTAGAAATTGTCCTCTCGATTGGCCACAGTTCATAGTGCGTTAGTAATCGAGGTCAAGAACGAACTAGACTACTATCAACTAGAAAAAAAAAAAAAAAAGAGGGAAAGAAATACAGGCATCATGATATCTACCTCACCACCAATAGCGACCTGTATCAGGAAAAAAAAAAAAAGGTCCTACTATCTCCTTCGGGTTTTTAGTTGTTTCCTTGTACTCGAACCACTTCCCTTAGATTGTATTTGTTTAGGCTAAAGACTTCCATTATCGATCAAAGTAGGTGCACCTATCAAAGAACAACAAAAGCTCTAGTATCGAAGCAAGACAGAAGAAGCTTAAAATGTGAAAATGTGAAGAAGGCAATAGTAGTCGGCGACCAAGAGTAGTATGATTATTGCAATGTTCTTTGGTAGCTTCAGCGGTATCCCTTCTTCACTATCTCGGAGTTTTGTGGGTCTTTAAGTTATAGTTCTTGTGTAGTAAATTCCAATGACAGTTTCACTCTTTGATGGCCCTAAACTTTGGTCTTCGCATTAGCTCACTGTCGGTCGCATCCTAAATGTCATCTCCTTTAATCACAGCTTTGGTTCTCTTCACGTTGGGGCTCTTCAACATTTCTTGTTAGACTTCTTTTTTCAAGTTGCTCTTACCTTCTTACCTCCGAGTTCGTTCCCGACAATGGCTTCGAGCTCTGCTTCAAACCTCTACTCCAAATGGTGAGAAGTGGAGGTAAATGAAAGATTAAGAGGACATGAATGCTTGATGTGTATGAAAATAAGAAAAACAGGGACTGAGGCCATATCTATATAGCTAACAAAAAAGTGAGAGGTGTTGTATGTCTACCTTTTAGCGCCTGCATTCCTATAGTAAGGAGAAATAAGATGAAGTGGGGGACAGCTCACGTCATACAAAATGATAGAGTATGGCACCAGCTATGGCAATAAGACCAAAAAAAAAAAAAAAAAAATCCTGACCCTTGTCCCGTTATATATTACCGAATGCAAATTGGGGACCCTCTATTAGTCTAATGATTTGTGAATGCGTTATGTGGGTTGGGTCAATAATTGGGAGAATGAGTTGGCTTATGAAATTTCCTCTGGTAGTTTTGTATATAATCATTTAAGGAGGCAATAAAAAATAAAAAACAGAAAAAATTGTATTGTACCATAAGGGCGTTACCCCCACAACCCTAAATTGCTTTAGTGTAACGTAATATAACTCTCAAAATCCTTTATCTATAATGTGATCTACTCCACTTATCACTACATATGAGAGCTATATACAATTTTTCTATTAAAATAAAGACCACACATCAACAACTTAATTGGATTATATCATCTTTTCAAGTCTTTAAACGCTCATTGATAACACAAAAAATCTCTTCTCATGAAAGGAAAAATAATTAAAAGGCTTTAAGTTATCAAATTCATACCGTGGACACTATTTGATGTGATAGAGATAATATCTATTCTTGATTGACCAAAGGTGACACATGTAATTAAATGGTGTTATAAATTTACACATTGTTGGCGCTAAGCTTTTGTAATATAAATTGTGTAAATGAATGTATGACAACAGTATAGCTATTCCACAAGTACATATGCACCAAGCAATTCTTTAAATATTAAAAAGGCTTATTTAATACTTAATCCCTTTTGATTTTGTCCAAAGGACTTTGGTTAGGGGGTAAAATATAGAGGGCTAAATGGAATCTAGAGCCCTATACCTATTAATTAATTGGATTTGACTCTTTGTGTTAAGGTGACAAAGTCTAGAGAGTCAAGTTCATGATTTTGGGATGATTAGAGGAGATTTGGTATGACGGGCTGAGAATAGAGTTCATTGGAACAGACTATTTATTACCAACCTTTCCCATAAGGTTCACACACTTAATGAAGGCTCTTATTGGGCTTGGTTACATACATGGCCTATGTATACTTCTTCTTATTAAGAGGGGATTCATTTGGACAGTTGATAACTTATATGATTTGATAGATGACATCGAAGGCCAATTCCTTGTTCCTTATTTGAACAAAAGAGAATAATTTGAGAAAACACTGGTACCCTACTAGATTATTTTCTTGAAAGATCAAACTTTTGATTATTGAAAGAATTGTTACTATTGTGTTTGTGTCTAATGAGATTACTTATTCCTCTTCCCCATCGTACTCACCCTTGACTATCCCTCTACATACCATCACACATCACCTTCTCTAGGTCCATGTGTAGCACAAAGATCACATAACACGCATGTGACCACATTATGATTGGATCCAACCAACTACAACGACTTGTTTATTGAATCCTATCCTAATTGAGTTCAAGGAGATTATTTATATGGCCGTTGTGAAGGATAGAGTTTATCTCATAACTAATGACAATTGATCATATAATCCCTTGAATTAAGTTTACGGAAATCTAATTACTGTAACGCATGGAAGCATTGCAAACCCATACAGCTTCCAAGTTCGGTAAAGCAATGGAGAGAAGGCTAAATGTGTTACTTGGTGACACGAGCAATTAACCATCCTCCACAGCAACAAAATTTTAGCGATGAAATTTTTCAAGGAGATTGTTGATTTATTTGGAGATAATAGGAAGAGAATAAAATAATTATTTTTAAATTGCTTTTTATTACTCTATTTATATAGAAAATTAGTTCAATAATTTTTATTCTTGACAACTTTTCAATTACAAAGTGATTTTTTTTATTCCTGTACGTTGGTAAAATCACTCATATAGAAACAAACCCTCTCTATAACTTAACTTGTGTTATACGTATATATATTTGTTAAATGTATGTAACATATAAATTATGTATATATATATATATAACAATATTATATATATTTTTTGCTAAATAACTATATTATATTAAAATATAAAAAACATATATTAATATAATATTACATAATAAATAAATAATCTATTTATTTGAAAATCCTAAAAGTTCAATGTCATCAAGAAGGTCAGTTGATCTGTCCAAGATTGATGAATTAAAAAATATCCAGGATAGTCCAAAAAAGACTAATCCTACAATTTCTGGTTTAGTTAACAAACCTTCGGGATTAACCCGACCAATTTATCAAACTTCTCAAGAATGGGAAGAACCCACAGCTTCAGAATTAGGAGATTCTGAACTTAATGTCATAGAAAAGCCTTTCGAACCAGATAGGTTATTTTTAAACAATGATTTCAATTCTTCTAAAAATAAGAAGAAAAGAGAATGGTATTTTAAGACTTTTAACAAGTTTAAAATACAAATTAAAGAAGAATATTACAATTTTATGAATGAAATCGATTCTCAAATCTTGTTCTTTGAATGGTTAGAAGAATATTACTTGAAACCTAAATTCATTAATGAAGTCAATAGGACTGTCCAATGGAAACTAAGTGACGGCAACGTAGTTGAATCTACTCATCCACCACTTAGTAATATCAGGTATCCACACAAGGAAACCGAAATAATACTAGCTCCTTTTAAGGCTGCAGAAGCAGCTGAAGGATCTGGTATCCAGAAGATTATTAATCAGAACAATTTTACTAATAAAAATCTTCATACGATAGGTCAACAACTTAATAGAATTGAAGATTCAATTAGTAAAACACAGATTAATAATCAAGAACAAATTAAGGTTGAAAAGAAACCTCTTTTTAAACCTTTCGAAATGATTAATCTTAGTAATGAATTTCTTCAAGCTATCCAGGATAGAAAGAAATCATTAAAGGGAAAAATGAAAATGGAATTAGTGGAATCTTTAAAATTAGACACTCCTAAATTTAGGAATTTAATTATTGAAGATACTCCATCTGAGAAAATTAATGTTTTAAGTGAAACCAATGTTTCTAGTTCAGATGAATTATCAGATGACTTACGTCTTGATAATTTTAAGGATTTAGAAATCAATAAGATTACTTAGAAAGAACCTCAAAAGTTATACTATCAGAGAGCAACCCCTCCTGATATTTTGTTGGGAGAAAAACCAAGTAATTATCAAAACAAATATTTTGTAGGAACCACTTATGAATGGAACATAGATGGAGCCTCAGAACAAATGATTCTTAATATTTTAAATCAAATGATCATGTTTGCTAATACTAATAGAAGTATTCAACCAGACATGTCTGATTTTCAAATTGCTGTACTTTTAATTTCTGGATTTACTAGACAATTAAAAGGTTGGTGGGATAACAACCTTAATGAAGAGCAAAGAATGAATATTTTAACTTCAGTTAAGAAAAATGAATTTGGAGTTAAAATACTTAATGATCAAAATCAACCTATTCAAGATGTTGTTAATACATTAATGTTCTGTATTAGTCAGCATTTTATAGGTGATCCTTCTCATATTAGAGATAAGAACGTAGATCTCTTATCCAATATGAAATGCAAGTCTTTAGGCGAATTTCGCCAATACAAAGACATATTCCTTCAGAGAGTTTTGATGCGAGATGACTGCAATCAATCTTTCTGGAAAGAAAAATTTCTAGCTGGTTTACCAAACCTTATAGGTGAACAAGTTAGATCCAAAATTCGTGAGGAATTTAATGGAGAAATTCCTTACAACAATCTTTCTTATGGTGAGTTAACCTCTTATGTTTATAAGATAGGAACTCAAATGTGCAACACAGTCAGGTTGCAAAAACAATTAAAGAAAGAAAAACAATTGAAAAAGCAAAGTCTTGGTGAATTCTGTCAACAGTATGATCCATCCTTTGTCTTTGACAATGGTAAATGTACAGATTGTAAAAGGAAAACAAAGAAAAAATCTTCTAAAGATAAGAAGAAGAAATTTTCTAAAAAATTCCAAAAACAACCTGAAAATAATGAAGAAACTAAAAGGAAATATTCTAAGAAAAAGAAAAAACCTTTTAGTACAATTAAATGTTATCTGTGTAATAAATTTGGTCACACAGCTGACAAGTGCAAGATTAAGAAAAAACTAAACGCCCTTGATCTTGATAAAAAACAATTAGAAGAAGTCCTCGAGATATTTGAAGGATATTCTTCTTCAGAACCTTCTTCATCAGGAGAAGAAGGACTCCAATGCAATGATCTTGAATCATCCTCAGAGGAAGATTCAATCAATGTCTTAACTAAGGAAGAAGAAGAATTTCTTCTTAAGTTAGATTCAATGGCTCAATCTCAACAATTGAGATGGCTGGAAGGAGCCAGACCTACTTCCTCAATTTCCAATAATTTGACATATAGTCTTAATGAAGTCCTTAATAGAGGCAAATCTAGAAATCCTAAGCCAATTACGCTTAGCGATCTTCAAGGGGAGATCAATTCCCAAAAGAAAGAAATTCAAGAATTAAAAGCTATGCAGAAGGAACTGCAAAAGCAATTCTTAGAATTTAAATTATCCAGAACTAAATACTCAGATGACACTGAGTATGGAAGTTCTTCCGAAGTACATAGGGAAGAAGTCAACCCAGAATACTTAATGCAACTAGTAGAAGTTACTACTAGAAAATGTTGTTAAAGAAAATGTTTCCTATAATACCAGCTTCATTCTAGTTAAAAATCTTAAACAGAATGTTATATTAGGAACACCTTTCATCAACTTAATCCAACCATTTCAGGTTACAAATGACGGGATTGAAACGAATTATTACGAACAAACCATCTGTTTTAAGTTTGTTTCAAAACCAAAAACTAAAATGATTGATATGCTTAAACAGAACTCAGTCTCTGAGTTAAACTGTTTGATTAAAGCAAAGGAGGACCATCTATCCTTCTTAAATGATGATTTGGAACTTCACAGAATTGAATATCAAATCAAGAAGAATCCTGTAAGGACACAGGTTTCTAAACTCGAAAGTGAGATAAAAAATACTATCTGTTCCACTCTTCCTAATGCTTTCTGGGATAGGAAATCCCACTCTGTAGGATTACCATATGAAGGTAATTTCGATGAAAAAAATATTCCTACGAAGGCTAGACCTTCACAAATGAACAGCAGTGTTCTAGAACACTATAAGCAAGAAATCAATGATCTGTTAGCTAAAAAGCTAATCTGAAAATCCAAGTCACCTTGGAGTTGTTTTGCTTTTTATGTTAACAAAAATGCCGAAATCGAAAGAGGTGTACCAAGACTAGTAATTAATTATAAACCCCTTAACAATGTTTTAAAATGGATTAGGTATCCAATACCTAACAAAAAAGACCTGCTTGGTAAAATACATAATGCTAAGATATTCTCCAAGTTCGATATGAAATCTGGATTTTGGCAAATCCAGATCAAAGAATCTGATAGGTACAAGACAGCATTCATCGTACCCTTTGGACAATACAAGTGGAATGTTATGCCTTTCGGATTAAAGAATGCTCCCTCTGAATTTCAGAGAATAATGAACGAAATCTTTAGTGATTTAGATTTCGTAATTGTCTACATCGATGATGTATTGGTCTTCTCTCCAAATATAGACCGGCATCTTAAACATGTTCGATCCTTCATTAGAAAGGTTAGATACAATGGATTAGTAGTATCACCTTCTAAGATTTCCTTATTCCAAACCCGAATTAGGTTCTTAGGATTTGATATCCACAATGGAACAATCCAACCAATTAAAAGATCTATAGAATTTGCTTCTAAGTTTCCTGACAGAATTCTGGATAAAACCCAACTCCAGCGATTCTTAGGTAGCTTGAACTATGTAGCAGATTTCTTTAAGAATCTTAATATTTTATGTAAGCCTTTACATAAAAGGCTTAAGAAAAATCCACCTGAATGGTCTAATGAACATACAGAAGTCGTCAGAAAAATCAAGCAAAGGATTAAGGACATCCCTTGCATTCATTTAGCAGATCCATCCCTACCAAAAATAGTAGAGACTGATGCATCTGACATAGGATTTGGTGGAATCCTGAAGCAAAAATCCCCAATGGAAATGAAAACATAATCCAGTTTGTATCAAAACACTGGAATCAATGTCAATTAAATTATTCCACAATTAAAAAAGAAATTTTAGCAATTGTTTTAACGATTTCCAAATTTCAAGGAGATTTGTTAAATAAAAAATTTCTTTTAAGAATTGACTGCTTAGCAGCAAAAAATGTTTTAGAGAAAGATGTTCATAATTTAGCTTCAAAACAGATTTTTGCCAGATGGCAAGCAATTTTATCTTGTTTTGATTTTGATATACAACATATTAAAGGGACATCAAATTCTCTTCCTGACTTCCTGACTCGTGAGTTCCTACAGGGAGATGCCTCCCAAGGGAAAGGGAAAGGAAAAGGAAGTCCCCCATAAGGGACTTACAAATGTCCGGTCATGGCTTGCTGCCACGACCCCAAAACCAACCAATGCTCCACTGGTAATCAGGGAAAAGGACGAGGAATCAATTGCCTCATCGAAAATGATCAGAAAACCCGTTGAGGGAAATGAGAGTTTAAACACAGAGAGTTTAAACACTAATGTAGTAATCACGCCCGAATTAATTAAGGCAATTACTAATGCTCTGGGTTCTAGGTCTCCCAAAAAAGACCATGAAAGAAGGGTGATTAAGTCATCCACTAATGTTCATGTTACTGAGGTGGCGTCTTCTTCGAAGGCATTAGTCCCTCAACAAACTCTTCAAAAATGGTATCAAAAGGCCAATTTCAAGTATATCTTTTCAGTAGAAAAAGGTATGCATGAAAAGGATCCTTTTGAATTTGCCAGGAAAATATTTCCTGAAAATGTGTTTTATGTTCCGTATGATCCATTGAAAAATATGGATTTTTACGAAAAAAATTTAGTTGATACAGGCTCTGTATCAATTAAACATTTTGAAAGCAATGAGGTAATTTCTTACTCAACCATTATAATTCACAAGGTTCTCAACCTATGTGATTGGCATGGGAAAGCTTTTTCCAAGAAAGACCTTAGGTTTAACCCTCTAGGTCCAATGGAACCACATCTGGCGAGTTATAATTATTTTGATTATAAACAAGCCTGGTTCAATGTTTTTCTAAGAATGAATCCGAAAAGATCACACACTTGGTTGATCTTTTTTGACAAATTCTCAACAAAGAATCTACCCTACTGGTTTGCACACTGGTGGGAAGAATTTGGGGCAATCGAAAGCATTGTCCATGAAGATGCCAAGAAAGGATATTTTCTTTTCTTGAAAAATTATGAACCAAACGAACATGAGTATATGTTCGACAAAACCATGTTATACTACATACACATGGGTATTTCATGGGTAATGGCGTGGATGTTCGCATACAAGCCGGACAAATGCACGCAGACGCCAGTTCTCATCAGACTATTCAAGGTCAAATGGTAGGATGGCTTCAAATTATGGGACAGGGTCACAGAATCAACAATCGATAAATGGCTGATCAAGCATAAGCACCTTGCCCAAGGAACAATGCAAGCCCCATTCCTCCATGATAGGGGTTTCCTAATGTCAAGCATGACTAGGACACAAAATCCGGACGAAATGAAGAAAGTCTTGGAAACTGCTCTAGCCCAGTTAAGGAAATCTGATGATGAAATGAGGACCAATGAAGATGTCTCTTCCTCATCTACATCAGCCGGACTCCAGAGTAATGAAGATGACTGCTACGGCATCAATTTAGGAAGTCCATAGGAGTAAATGTAAGTGTTTTGTTACACTTGTAACAAAGCACATAGAATGAAATACAGTATTAGATACTGTATAATTTTTTGTATTTATACCGTATTTTATACGAAAAATGGTGTATAAACACTCCTCCGTCATCTACGGAAAATCTACCCATGGGGTCAACCCCAAAGCTAGTATGGATAGACCATCTTCAATGGTCTGAATGACAGGTGGTACTTTTCCACCGAAAAATTTCTGGGAATTACTATTTAAACAGTAATATTCCCGACAAAGTACTGTGCACTACAGTAAAAAGAACTTTTACTGTAGAAACAGTAAAAATATGGTCTTTAAAAGAGAATGCGACCTCATTCAGTGAGCATCACATATCTGACCAAAGACCAATATTCACTAAGCACAAACACTCAATTCTCCTTCTTCTTTACTAACCCTCTTCTCTCTTACCTCCAGCCTCCAACCTTCGGCTAAATTTCTTCCATCTCTCTCTCTCTCTCTTTCTCTCTCTCTCTCAAACACTAATCTAAGAGTCATCTACTATGGTTGATGAACCATAGGCCCTAAGTTCGCAGACATACTTAGGTATACCTCTCTTCTCCTTCGTCACTAACCTTCCCATAATCTTCTTCCATCCTTTCTGATCTTCTACTTCTCTTTCTCACCTCCTTTCTTCTTTAATGTTTAAGTCCATTGTTTGTAACTAATGTTCCTTAAAATTTTAAGGATTAATGTTAATGAAGTAAATATTTGTTTATTTACTTACTTTTAAAGGTTGACACCCCACTAGCCTTAGCCTTGCCGCCTGTGGTGGTTTAAATCTTTGCAATTTATTTCTAAAAGAATAATAACCCACTAGCCTTGGCTCTGCCGCCTGTGGTGTTAAGTTCTTTTGCAATTTATTTATTGCAGTTTATACTTGTATTTCACCTCCTCGGTAGGTTATACCGCCTTTTAAGGTTTTGCATATATTTACTGCTTTAAATTTAATATATGTTTAAGTTCTAAAGTATATTGGCTGGAATACTAGACGCTGTAGGCTACTGGTCCAAAGGAGATACCCCTGGCTGGTATTTCACGCGACTAGAAAGACAACGCCACGTACTTTAGTACTTTTTAATTTTATACTTCCGCTTTGCAGTTTATAATTGATTTATTTACTACTTAATGTACCAATCACTCTGCTTCCAATTTCTGCTTCATTGCACTTTAATTTAATTTTATTCATATCTATATTTATATATATATATATGTATGTATGCATGTATGTATATGTATATAACAAGTATATTATATGTATAATATACATATAACAAATATATAATCAATATACATAATTCATATGCATATAATATAGAATCTATAAACATATATATATATATATATATATATATATATACAAACCAAGCATCGTAATATATTATACATATATACATTACAATATATACATGCGCATGCATGTGTGTGTGCGTGTGTGTGTATATGTACACACGTGCATGCATGTCAATTCACGTATTTGTATAATATATAGAATCAGACATGATAATAATATATTATATTAAAATATAACAAAGCATATATAGCAAGTAAATCAATATATATATATATATATATATATATATGTATATATATATTATATTATAATATAATTAAACATATATGAAAACATATGCTTGATGCTATATATATTTATGTAATATGATGACACAATATATATATACATACACAAGCATATGTATGTGAATGTACATATCTATGTGAGAAAGAGATTAGAGCCGTACCCCCGCCGGCAAAAAAATGAGGGGTAGGCCAAAAATTTTGGCCCATTGAAGCTGCAGGCCATTTTGGCTCGCGTCCTCGGATCACGCGGGTGTGGGTTGGCTCGCTGACCCGCAAAAAAAAAAAAAAAAAAAATCTTGTGTGAGTGGAAATACTAATTTAAACAATTTTTCTAACATATGTAATATCAATTATACTTACAAAGAAAAAAAAAAAGCTTATCTAAAAAAAAATAAAAAATTTCATCTAACATACCCTACATAATACACTTTAATAAAAAATACTAAAAAAAAAAAAATTCACAGGCCGAGTGGGCCAACCG
Source organism: Laguncularia racemosa (assembly GCA_037954665.1). Lineage (NCBI taxonomy): Eukaryota > Viridiplantae > Streptophyta > Magnoliopsida > Myrtales > Combretaceae > Laguncularia > Laguncularia racemosa. The sequence continues at coordinate 872,463 of JBBMOL010000153.1, forward strand.
GCATTAGCCCATGGGGTGGGGTGGGGTGGGCTAATTTTTGTAACCCGCAACTCTTGTAGGCCACTACGGGCTGGCTCACGACGACTAGCGAGCCAGTGTGGGTCGGGGTTAGCTGACTCATTTGGCCCGCATTCCCGGCTCTAAAAGAGATATTGTCTCTTTATGTGTGCACATATTAAATTATTATTGGTTATACTTCAAAATGAATGACTAGGCTAACCTAATACTACAACTTAATATTGAAATGTAAGTTTCTAGCTTATCTGAGTAATAATCAATCTTATGTAATAACTTTTTTATTCCTTATCAAATTTACTCCAAAAAGTGAATGGACTGTAAGAGAATAAAAATTAATAATATCTACTTATACCAAAGATACACTAAATCTATATGATAATGGATATCTTAACAAAATATAAAGTAGAGAGAGAATATAGTAGAAAACATATCCAAAATCACTCTCCTAATTTCCATCCAATCTCTATAAATAGGACGATAAGTTCTCTTTGACAATTCGCTCCAAAAAGAGAAGCTTCTTATTATGATATGAGAGAGAGGAAGAAGCTAGAAGGCGTGCCACACCATGTAAGTTCATCTTTTGATCCTTAACTAAAACAATCATAACAAGAATCGATAGGATTAGAGAATAAGCCATAAAGACAAGAAATCTTCATAATTTGAGGATGGGAACTAAGTAAAATTAATCACTATGATGAATCTAGGTCATTATGTGATTAAAAAAGGAGAAAAACAATAACTATAGAAGAAAGTGAATGAAAGCATGAATTAGAATAAGGAAAAGACTTCAAATGGATTAAATATCAAGTTAAGGCAAAAAAAAAAAAAAAGAATTTTGAAGAAAAGAAGAAGAAAAATCAAATCAGGTAGCTATGATTATCAATTTGCAATAAAATAGAGATTTTAATTAATTATGATATTTACTGTATTGAGCATTGACTATTTAAACAATTGGATTGAGGTTGATAAAGGATTTAAGTAATTATGATATATATTGTTGCTTGTGCATGTTGGTTAACTAATATAATGAATCTAGGAATATTGGAATTGATTACTACTTGTATTTGGTTGTGAGCAAAAGATCGTGGCTACCTATGATCAGAAGGCATCCAATGATCGATATGACGCGTCTTCCATAGTGGTGTCTCAACTAAAGCCAATTTTTCAGTCTTCGTTTCAAGCTGCTTAGAGCACTTCCCACGTTTCTCTTCCACCAAAGCCAACTTCTTATTTTCCAAAATCCATGACTTACATTTTTCCCCAAGCAAACTTTCAACTAAAAGTAAACCATTTTTTTTTATTTTATTTAAATCTCTAAAATTATTTTCTCTAAATTTCCTAAATTTATAAATTAATAGTTAAGATTATTTAGATTTTTTAAGTATTATATGATATCATCTTATTTATTATAATCTTAACCATTAACTTAAGGAAAGTAACTTTAGGACCTATTTCCATCCTTTAGTGATCCAAGATCCTTACTTCACTCCTTCAAAGTCCTATTCAATTAATTTTATTCTCCATCCTTTTGTGATCCAAGATCGTTACTTCACTCCTTCAAAGTTCTATTCGCTTAATTTAATTCTCCTCTCATCAAATTTAAAACCCTTGAGCATTCTTCGATTGACTTCCACAACTCACTAACTTTATTCTCCTTATGAATAATATCTAAATTAAATGCCTTTGACGCTTTCCAAGTCAAAACCAGTCTCTATCCTCTCCTTTTCCTCTAATTCCATATTCCTCTCTTCAGTGACTTTCTCTAAAAGGCCTAACTTTTTTCCTTTACTTTAACTACATCTTCTTTAAATCCCTTAATCTTATTCTCATAACAACCCAATTCGCTCTCTTTCGACTCAACTACCTCAAATCTTTCATCAACTTGTCTCTCTAAAACCTGAACCACCTTAAAACTATCCACAATACCTTTTTTTTATGTCATCAAAGTGTTCCTCTAATTCCTTCCATTGCATAGTGAGAAAAAAACAAAAGAAGTTTACTTGATTGTTTATTAAGTCGCTGAGAAATTCTAGTCACACTTTCATTGTTCAACTCTACTAGTTTTGACTCATTATTACCTATTTCCTCCATGTTCATGAAACCTTCCAAACACAAAACAAAACCCAAAAAAAAAAAAAAAATCACAAACCCTACACACTAAAAAACAATGCTAGCGATTAATGGTGCTTCTTTTCTTTAAACTAAAAGTGCAATAAAGTACCATGTAAAAAAATATGAACTAAAAAAAAGGAGTTTGATTACCACGTGCGGAAAAAAGATCGGAGTTTTTAACAGTTGGGGCTTTGAATATGGTGATTTTGAAGAGATATTAGTGTCGGCTTAGAGGGAAAAAAGAGAAAAAGAAGGTGTAATCACCACCTTGGTTTGTGAATGTGATGATAGTAACATTGGCGAAGTACTGAGTGCATTCGTATTGGGAAAAATTCTGAGTTTGTATATGAAGACGCGGCCGTAAATAGTGTGTGGGAAGTCGGATCTAGTTATAAGTAGGTTTCTCGGAATGAGACCGGGCTTTGATTTGATTTTAACGATCACTAATAAAAAATGATCCCATTGCTACTCCATATATTTTCATTGAATGTTGCAATGGTATAAAAAATAAGTTTTATTCATTAAACTTTTCTAGCATATTTCAATATTTATGATAAAGAAACAATGGTATTTATCTATATCCTAATGTACTACTAAATCATTTTAAGTTCAAGTAATGGTTTCTATCATATGTTTTAGGAATTTTAATTTTATTCCCACCCTAATTTAATTTGTAAATTAAACATGTGATTAGTGTATTTGATGATTAAAACTTATTTTTCACCATTAGAACATTCATTTATTTTTATAAAGTATATGCAGTAGTAACATGCAATCGTAGTATGCGATGAATAGGTGTAATTTTTCATGCCATTAGAACATTTGGTGAGGATAACATCAAAACGAATCATAATTTAGTTTTATAAGATATATGTAGCAGTAATTTGATAATTTTTTTTTCGTTATTTATTGTTAAAATAAATAATAATTTAATAAGTTTAATAACCCTCGAGTCTCCATCTCTACTCTTATTGGGATCAAAGCTTGATCTGGATCTGAACAACTTACTTATGTACAAATCCGGCCAGACTAATTACGGCTGCTTGACTCGTATTGCCAATAATGCAATAATGACAATTCGGATTTGGATCCTCTCATTTATTTTCCTTTTCCTCAATTTTCCTCAAATTGTAAATTAATAGTGCTATCATCCTGATGTTGTTATTGTTTTTTTTTTTTTTAATTTTAATTATTGATTAGATATGAGAACATCTCAAATGGATAAATTAAAGAAAAGTAAATTGAGATAATCCATTTCTTAACTTTTCGGTTCCTTTATCAAGCACAAAGCAAGGTTGTGATGTTATGCCTTCTTGATTGCCATACTTGGTAAACAAGATCTCTTCTCCTTTTTATTCGCATATATATTGTTTTGTACTCATTGCACTCTTTAAGTTTAAAGAAAAGAGACACTATAGATAGAGCACCGACATTTCTTTTAGGGTTTAGGATTTGTATTCATTTGGTTTTGTGTTAGGTTGTTTCACTAGTAGAGTTGATAAAAGAAAGTGTGAACAACTCAAGAAACAATCTAGTAACCTTTATTTGTTCAATGTGCAATGGAAAGAATTACAGGAGCACGTTGACTCTGAATGCGGAGATCGGTTTGAACTCGGCATGTGGCGGTGAAAGATAAGTTTAGGGAGAAGCTTGATATGAAGACAGAAAAATTGGCTTCAGTTGACAGAGTTATTGAATAGTATACAGAGCTGTTCGAGTCTGTGTTGCATCTACTTCTGATCCAAAGTCTAATCCGCACCGTAGGAGTGAGAGAAAACTTGGTAGCACAAATGCTCCAGTGGATATTCAAGCCAAATCAGACAAGCGGGGATGTACATTTTGCGTCCACGTGAGGTCCTGCAGATAAGAAATTGATTCGATTGATGCCACATTAACAATACTAACAAGATACTTTCATATTTGCTCTTTAACTGTCTCTAATGAGCTCATTTAGGCCGTATGACATCATTGGTACAGCTCTCTATTGATAGAGTCGCTGCAAATGTAAGCCTTCTTAGTTTACATAACTGGACGTCCTTGGTACAGTTCTCTGTTGATAGAATCCCTGCAATTGTAAGTCTTTTAGTGTACTTAACTAATATATAATTAGTCAAGTTTTAGGAGAGAATAGTAGAATTGTACCACATTCCATTCTGATAACACTATCCATCTTATGGAGTGCTGCATGTATCCGGCTAGTTGTTCTCCTGCAACTACAGCGGGTACTGGTTCTCCTGTAATTGCTCATGTTCACGGTTGTGGATATGTTGGTGGTCCGGGTTCACCATGGGCTGGCAACGCGCCGGTGAGCGAAGTTGGTTGTGGACGTTCTGGTGGTTGGGAATCACCATGGGCCGGGAACGTGCTGGTGAAGTTGGTTGACTGATACTTGACTTATTGCTCGTTACTATAAGGATACTTATATTTGGTTTAGGTTAATATACTTAATACAAGTTAGTGATAACACTGAAACTTCTATCCTTAATCTTTATATGTTGATGTGTTACTTTGTCCTAATGAAGAGTATTGATTTGGGTGTCTCCTTCATCTTCCACCTTGCATTCCACCGCTCTTGCACCCGCTTGGAGCTACCTTTCATATTTCCACCGGTGAGTCTTGGATGTTGGATTCTAAGATGGACAAACTAAACTTTTTATTTATTTATTTCAAAATTTCCTTGTTATTTTGGTTCATCACTATATTTGACTATTTTTTAGAAAAAAAATGGAAAAACAAGTCGAAATGGAAGGAAAGTGTAATTTTATTTTTATGAAATTATCAATATACAAAGAAAATGAGAAAAGAATTGAGAGAAATGTTATTTCTATTGTTTGTATAATGCCCTAGAACTTAAAATGAGTACAACTTACCACGTGTCCTTACTAGATAGAAACATATAAAGGCTCTAAATCTACTAATCTTCACAATCAACATCCAAACAACTATACCAGTATAGTAAGAATTCTTCACATATAACATAAATAGTTTAATATATCGTACTTAGTCTCTCTATGTAGTAGGACTGCAAAATAACAATCTGTTTGAAATGGTTAATCATAGTTAATCTCTTACAATTAAATCACAACAGAAGCATATTAAAATCTATTACAATCAAAGTCTCAAATGTAACACTACCAAACAAATATTCTAAACACCATGCTCTAATGCTAATCATCATTTTAGCCTGCTAATCATTCTTTCTAATATACGTATTCTACATTGTCATCCAGTTCTTGATTCGTGTGCATTAATGTTTTATCATACTCTACGATTTCACCTAAAGTACCTATAGTTGAAAATGGTTTCATGAGGGGTAAGCTAATGCCTAGTATAATGTATACCAACAAGATATCCAAACACAATTTGTTACCTTTTATATCTTTTATAAACATATATATATGACAAAGGGTTCTTCCCTTTGCTCATGAGTCGATTTTATACATAATTATATATATATGATAGTTGATACTTCTCACTGTCCACGAGTTCTTGAGTCTATATCATATATATATATATAAGACAATGGATTCTCTCCATTGTCTATGAGTCCATACCATACATAAATATACATATATGACAATGAGTATTCCCCATTGTCTATGAGTCCATGAGTCTACCATACATATATATACATATACGATAGTGGATATTCCCTACTATCCATGAGTTCATATTAATCTTAAATCTACTTGGATCATTTTGGTATATGACTCCATTAGGGACAACGTCACATATTGATTATCGGAGTGTTATCTTGAGATTATCAACATTCTCGATTCTTTAAGTCTAACCAAACACAATCACACACACAAACAATCAGTTCAATTACAATAACAATTTCATTTATTTTTAAGATTAAATTACCCTCTAACCTAACATGCACAAGCAACAAATACAATATACACATATTTGAAAAGGCAATCTTAATTACAATTTGTCATTGACTAGTAGTTAAATTTTAATATGTCAAAATGTAAAGAATTAACTCTCAGTATTAGTTTAGGTATCGTCTAAGTTACTTAATTATGTTCACTTAATCATTATAAGATCATTTCTCTTACTCTAATGGAAATTTTAGGGTTATACTAGGTATTTAGGTGTAATGGAATTCGAATAAGATGAAAAGAAATCAAGCAAAGCAATTTCTTAAGGTACACAGCCGTGCATTAGGTCATGTACTTTGGCATGGTAGGGTACATGGTTGTATATTGTGGTCATGTACCTTTTTGTGAACTTTAACAATTTGGCATGTTTAAGTACATGGGCATGTACTGTATGCAAAACCCACGAAACTTGCAACATATAGTATTGGAATAACTAAAAGAGATTATTGAAAGACTTAATTGTAGTTCATGATGGCCTAAATTAAAAGAATTAATTTCTCAAAAATAAATCACAGATAATATTAGGTTAAACGATAAATTAAATAAAAATTTTGGATTTAAGGTTATCAAATGAAAATTTCATGGAATAATCAAATTAATTTAGATATAAAGTTTTGTAATAAAATACCAAAGTTACTAAATATATATATATATATATATATATATAGACATCTGGATCCAGAAGACCCCACGACGTTCCACACTCTTCCATGCAACCGACACACATAGAAACAAAGAAAAGAAAAAGGTAAGCCGTGAGACAAGGGAAGGACAACAAAGAAAACATAAAAAGAGAAAAGAGAGATGAGCCTAGAGAGCGAAGTGAAAACGTGAGAAGGAGAAAAGGAAAATCCGAGCAAAAAAGTTCATATTTTTTTGCATATAACCTCCAAATCACAAATTGAGATCACTAATATATTTCTTGAGGTGAGTGCAACTCAACGAGACCAATTTTATGCAAAATGGATTTATTTTTCAAAGTTTAGGTATAAATATTAAACATGTATAAAATTTAGTTTTTAGTCTAGAAATTAATCATATTAATTAGAAATACTATAGTTAGAAGTATTTTGAGCTTGAATAGTATATAACAATGTGTTTTTCCTTGTGTTTTGGGAGATGAATTTTTTTTTAAGGATATATTACTTGAAGATTACTTTGATTAAATAAGAGACAATGAGATCTAAGTGAATAAGATTTGATGATATACTATTACTGTACTTGTTATGTTGTGCCTACATAAAAATATATAATTATATGTATATATGTGTACTGAAAAAGGGGCCTTGAACATTGCTTAGAGCTGGTCATGTAAGCAGTTTTGGAAGTTTATATATGTATATTTAATTGCGTAACTTTGTTAGTTGTGGAAGCTGGCTTGGAAATTTATGTATATATTATATGTGTGATGTTGTTGAACGTGAGAGTTGGCCTGGGAGAATATATATAAATGCTTATATGCGTGATTGTTGGAAGGGAGGCTGAATAAGTAAGAGGGGAAAATTTGGAAAGGAAGGCCGGGAGGAAGGGGTGGGGGGGGGGGGGGGTGGGCGCGGCGCGGTGGGGTGTAGTTGAAACAAATGGGGGATGTCCAACTGGGGAAAGGAGCTAAGTGGGAGCAGCTGGTGCATGTAAATGTGTGTAAGAGTGAAGACAGCTGCGTGGTGCAGCTGTGTGTGTGTACGCGAGTGTATGTGAGAAGGGAAAGGGGGGGAGCGGCATGGTGCAGTTGCGTGGAAGGAAAAGGAAAAGGAAAAAGGAGGAAAGAGAATTGAGAAATGAAGGGAAGAGAATTGGGAAATGAATATGTCTAGAGGAGGAGGAGAAAACGTGGGGAAGGTATAGTAATATATATAAGCTAGATATATACATATATATATATATATATATACACATGTATATTGCTAGGGCTTTAGACATAAGTATCTACTTGTGCATGAATCTATATGCATATGTTGATGTAAGAGGGAATGTGGTGGAAAATCACTCGATGAAGTAAAAATGCTCGAAGGAATGAATATTAGAAAAGTAATATACTTATTTCATAGAATTGTGTATCCTTTAGTTAAGCGTCAAACCATAATTATATGTGGAAAAGGATCTGAAGTATGACAAGGTTACTAAGGAAATCATCATGTTGACACTTGAGAAGTGTTGATGTGAGTTAAAAGGGAAATTTGAATGTTATGTGATGACTTCAATTCATTCCAAGGAGAAATAAATTGTTGTTAATAATCTATGTATTATTATGATGGAAATTGAATGATTTTACTTATATTAGACTTTATATGATTGACTTTTATATGTGTGTGTTGATTTTTGTATGATCATCCCAAAACATAAAGTTAATCATTTGGCTTAAATGAAAACCTGACATGCATAGCACGAGACATTGCATGACATTGAAGGCCATCACTGCTACAGGGTATGCCAAAAGTAATTAGAGGATTACTATCTCACCAAGTGTGAATTGAGTGATTGGGGGATTATTGTGCCTTGATGGGTCCAAATCTGGTCTATCCTTAAGAGTGTGTAAATACTCAAGGTGTAAATACCAGTTGAGCCTAGAACACTAAAATTAAGAGATAAGAGGAATTAAGTGGAATGTGAGACCTAGGCATTGATGGTGGTTTCGGAATCCCTAATCCAAGGTCAAGAAGAGAGGGGGGGTGGGGTGATGCATGTTGGTTACCGGAAGACCACATATGATGTTGCATACATATGGTTGTTGTGCATAGCATATGATTTGATAACTTATTGGTGATTGCCTGTGTTTGTGACAGTATTGAGAGATTGCACCTTAACTTACTAAGCTTTTAGCTTACCCTCTTATAGATTTTGTCTTGCAGGTCGAGATTACTTAAACTTCCTTATCGGGATGTCGAACCAAGGTAAGTACCTATCGCAAGGGAGGGGGGCTAAGGTTCAACTAAGAAGATGAGAGATGTGTTGTAGAGTAATAGTTGCTTATGTAGTTTGAAAGTTGAAAATGTGTATGTTTAATCTAAGAAGGATCCTGGTACTCCTGATACGTAATGGGACCCATTGAGACCCTCTTTTGAGACTATTTATAACATTTCCGTTGTATGTATGGTTATGGTTTGGAATGAATGAATGTGAAAGGCATTTGAAGAGAATATGCTATTATGAGATAGATTGTTGTTGTGTATGAGTTGAGACGCTTTGCGGTTACTTAATAGGGGTTAGGTAATCATGACAAGTTGTCACGTTTAAGCACCTAGAGAGAGGCGTGACACTGTAGTTGTGTACCTTTTTGTACACTTTTGTAATTTGACATGTGCAAGTATATGAGCATATACTGTGGCTGTATACCTTTTTGTATGCTTTCGAAATTCGTCACCGGTAGGTACACGGGCATGTACTTAGCCATTTACTCTATTATTCTATCATGAATTCTTGTTCCAATTCATCAGTTTGCAATTCTATCATTGGAATACTAATTTGATTTAATTGAATAACTTATCGACTTAAATTATTCCAACGATTGAGGTCATATCCTGAACCTTTTCTTGCACCTATTGTTGTGCAGTAGAATCTAATGAACTTAACACGAATTCGTATTATACACATGTAAACGATGATCAAGAGTTGTTGATTGATTCACTTATTGTAGGTAATTCATTGGATTGTAGAGTGTAGTGGTCCTTTTTTCTCCTAAGGTTTATCCTTGTGTTGTGGTTGCTGTAGTGTAAAATGTGAGAAAAAGGTCAAAAAAACTTACAGTGGCCTATTTAAACTCTCTTTGTTAAATGACCAAATTGCCCCAATACTTAATACTTTTTACTACCCTTTGTCTTGACCTTGTTTTGTTTTATTTTCTTGGTATTGTTTAGATACCGTATTCAATATACATATTGTTTATTTAAATTTGTTTGATTATTACAATTTGGTTGGTATTACAAAAAGGAAATGAAGAGAAAAAGAAGTTTGCATTTGATAAAGTTACTTTTTTTTTTCTTTCTTTCTTTTTTCTTTTTAATGATTGTGATGCAGGAAGAAGGATTTAAACCTGGTTCATTTCATTTGGGAAACTAGTACTCATAACACTAGGTTATAAGGCCATTGACAAATTAGCTTGTTTTATTTTGATAAATATTTGATATAAAAATCCTTTTTCCTGATATGGGGTGCTTTTGGGACTATAGGAGATAGAATTAAACTTTGAACTTTATATAGTTATTTTTCAGTCTATGTTCATCCATTTTTAATTTTCACTTAAGTTGGAAACTTGTTACATTGCATTTCCAACTATCTAGTGATTTTCTATCCTATCACCATCTTCGTTTTAGAAATGACTTATTTTCTATCCTTTTAACAATGTGTTTTTCCTTTTTTGGGTAGATTGCATAAATTGAGCATTCTTTTCCCTTAAAATAGTTATGACTGCCTTTTTTTTTGTGGGAATTTGGCTATCTATGTATAAAAAGGAATTTTTTATAGTCTTCTTTATATTATTGACAAAATAAGTCTAATTTCAATTTTACTATTAATTTATGTATTAATGATAGAGATTTAATGATCATCAATAGTAAATGTGATTCTTAAAATTTCAAAATAAGAAGACCATGCCGTTATTTATGGTGATATGGAATTTGAATTTGTATTTTTTATTTCTTCACTAGACCTCTAAATAAATGGACTTCGACTCACTAGGTTCCCTCTCTAATAGAAATTCTCCCTACAGTTAATAAAAAATATCCCTAACCCCAACATAGTGAAGTCCCCCAAGTAGCAACCCATATTGTTGCGCAAAAAAATCCCTCTGACATTTCAAAACTGTTTGTGAATGGTTTTCTTGTGATGATATGTTATACATGGGTTTGATTGTGAGTAGATGGAATGATTGGAACTTTTTAGATTGCAACATTAACAAAATAAAATCTTAATTAAGAAGGCTACTGATCTAATTGGGTTTAAGGAAATTATTTATACGGTTAATTTGAAGGATAAGGTTTATCTTATAAGTGACTTTTGACAATGTTTGTTGAGCTTGAAATGCTTGAATTGGAAAGCAAGTTGGAGAAGGATCTCTTAACAGTTCATATTTCTATATTGGATCAAAGAAGTTTATGACAGAGTTTAAGACACTTATAACTTCAAGCTTTCACTTATAAGAACAAGAAGTTCCTATGCAAATTTTCATTGGTTTTCTATATTGCTTAATCGACGAAAAGAAATTTCAAGCTTGATAACCAAAAAGACAGTTATAATAGCTGTAACAAAAATTGAGAAAAACCATGGCTTGTGGTTTACCATTGAGACTCTTGAAGGCTTATATTAATTGTAAGAGTCTGAATTTTGATTGAAGATTGTAGGTGTATGAGTTCAATTTGTAGGCGTGTGCCATGTGATATGTGTTGCACTTGCACCTAAAGGAGTGATGTGGCACGTGAAGGATGATAAAAGATGAATGGAATGGAAAGGAGGAGTAGACAATCTTAATCAAACTCAAGCATTTTAGTGATAGATAGATTTTTAATAAATTGTGATTTTATTTATGAGAAGCTAGCAAAGACACAATGTTTTTCTCTTTAAAAGGTCCTCCTCAAATGAGAGTGTTATGAGTATTTTTAGAGTTTTGACTTTTACACTCATCTGTTAGATAGTGATGGCTATTAATGGTTATGAATGAATAGATTCTTATATGGTTTTTCATGGACCTAAGCTCATAGAAGGTCTTATTTTATTACATGAGCTTTATTGAGAAAAGTCAATATTGGACTAGTCAATCTGATGGGTCTTACTCTAAGCCTACAATACCAAATCTTCCTCGAGCATCCTTGATTGGTTTTCTCACTTTAACCTAAAGAGTTAAAATCATTTAATTTATGGACTAAAAGCTCCTAAATCAAATTAACCCCTCTACAAAGGTATAGGCTTATCTAGGAAATAAATATCTAAAAAAGGTTAGAAATGTAATTGAATATGTATGGAAATAGTCTTATGAAATTTGAACCCCTAGAATTGAGCTATGGAAATCTAACTACATGGCCCATAACATATAATTTCTAAGTTCGGTGGAGTATTGGAGAGGAGGCTAAATGGGTTACTTGGTAATATGGACAAGTAACTATCCTTGTCAGCAAGAAAATTTTAGTGATGAAATTTTTTAAAGGGGATACAATAATAAATAAATAATTAACTGCTTGTTTATTTATAAGCAATAGAGATAGAATAGAAGAAGTATTCTTAAAATACTTTTTATTATTCTATTTCTTTGAAAATTAATTTAAATTTTTTTATTCTAGATAACTTTTCAATCATGTCTCTACTAGAAATAGTTGTTACTTGTCCATATTACCAAGTCGTCATTAAAACTATGGATTAGTGAAATCACCCATATAAAAACAAACCCTTTTTATAATGTTAACTTACGTTATTAGTAGATATATATTATATATATATATATAGCATATTCTTTTGTTATATGTATAAAATAATATTATATTAAAGGATAAATGTCATATTTAGTATTTCAGTTTTATTTATTTTTTCAATTAACTACTTAAACTTAGTCCATTTTTTCAATCAATTACCTAAATTTTGCCTATTTTTGCAATTAATTGCTCTATTTGGATACTATAGATAACTTTGAAAATTTTGTAAGTAGTAAATTGATATTTTTAAAATTTATGTAGTTAATTACAAAATTAAACAAAATTCAAGTATCAAATGTGACATTAAAATATATAAAAAATATAATAATATATACATAATACTACATCATATTACAATATAAGAAAACATATATATAATATAATACAATATAATAAGTAATCTATTTATTTGTTATATATATAACATATATGTATATAACAAGTATACTACATGTATAACATACATATAAAAAATATATAATCAGTATACGTACTTTATATGTATATAACATAGAATCTATGTACATATGTTATACATATCAACCCAAACATTGCTATATAATATTACAATTAGTATGCTATATATATGTGTAGAATATATTACAATATATATACACACTAGCATA